>VZTX01002842.1:11869-35226 GCA_013400915.1 Pardalotus punctatus | reverse complement strand
CTCTGCCATGGCCTGAAGCCCTGAGGGTCAAACTCACCCCGCTCTCCTCGCCCTTCTTCCAGTAGAGCACCCGGAACTGGAAGGCCGGTCCCATGTCTGCCAGCTCCACCAGTAAATGGTGCCCATCTGCCAGGACCTTCAGCACAGGTGGGGTCAGGGAAGCTGCCAACACAGACACAGCATCGTTATCAACCCCCAAATCCCCCCTTTTTCCCAGGCAGGAGAGGAAGAGAAGCTGCCATCACGAGTGGAGTAAAATGAATCTGCAATACCAGCTGCTTGCTCCAGTGGGGCAGCAGCTTCTCTCTGCTTTTCCTCCTGGTGTGCCTGAACACAGCAGCACAATTCCAGCAGGAGAAGGACCATGACTGGCATTGCAAAGAGGAGTTTGGCAATAGCTGAGCTGCTCAGAACTCCAAAGGGCTGGAATTTTCTCCAGCAGAGGAGCTGTCTGGCCTCAGGGTGCCACGTGAGCAGCTGCAGCAGAACCAGCTGGGCCACAAAGCTGGGACAGCAGATCAGGTCAGCTCCTGTGCTCCTGGGCATGAGCTCAGCACTGGCACACAGAACAGGAGCCGAGAAATCACTGCTTTTCACGGGAATTTTGGCAGTTATTCAAAGGTAAAGGAAGAAACATTCTGAGCCTCAGGATAATTCACATGAATCCTGATTTTCTTTAAGTATCTGCATGGTTTTAGATGGACTTGGGCTGATGATCCGCTCTGACTTCAGTTTTTGCAAATGTATGCAGCTAAATCTGTAGGAGATTTGCTTCCTGCTTATTTTGATATCCAAAGCTTGGTTTTGTCTGGGATTCTGCTGTGAGGAATATGAGGGAAATAATGACAATCAATCAAGCAGAGATGAAGCTCTGCGCTGTACATTTATGAACTGGGAAATTTAAGGCAGTACAGAGATCACATTTGCACTATTTCTCTGTGCCATTATTCACACTTATCTATGCCACCATTTCCCACTCTGCTGTGGCTGAAACCAGATTCAACCTCTTTGCTTTCAAGAAAGGAAGGAGAGTGATGTGTGGTGCCATACAGAAGAGATGTTCTTAATAGAATTCGCTCTTACACCCAGTGAATTGCCACTAATACTGGGCAATATGAAAACATAAAATCCAAGCACGTACATGAGGAGTGTGCCACAAGTGGGAGGCCTGGAAATCTACTTTGTACTTTTAAATGAAAAGCTGAAACAAAAAAGATGAAAATCTCCCTAGCACCACACCTCAAAATTTTAAAAAAGGTGCTATCATTTGAAGGTTAAAAGCAAATATTGTGCTAATGTATTTAAAAAAGGACACTGCAAGATGCAACTGCAAAACAAACGGAAGCATTTCTATTTAGCTCTGTGCTGGCACACTGGATACAACTAAATATTTGAATGCTGATAAATGAAGAAGTAAGGCTGACTTAATTGCTGGTTTTAAGAAGACCTTTTCCAAGTGTTTTCCATGTGTTATCACAGTCGATGTGACTCCACACCTACAGCTCTGCCACTGGGGCTGTGCAGTGTGGGAGTGCCACGGGCTGTGCTGCCCTGCCTGCCTGGGAGCCCCTTGCACAACCTGTGGGCTGTGTTTGGATTCCTCAGCTCCTCTCAGTGCCAGGTTTCCTATGACATGTGAAAGCAGGGACAAGGCAAAGCAAGCAGAAAAAATACATAAGGCCAAGAACTTACTACAGTGCCTTTTCTTTCTTTTTTAAACACCTGTCATATTCCCATTGAATCCCAGTACAAGCTGTATCCTCTGAACTTTCACAGCTTAGTCAGAGGATTGTTTTGGGGTCCTTAAGACACAGGATCAAGCTGCTGAATACTTCACTGAACCATGAGAAATCTGCTGCTTTTGTTCATGTCAGGAATATCCTTCCCCCGTTCTCTGCCTAACAGTGTGGTCTGTGCCTCAACTCTGCCTCTACAGCTGCTGGAAAAGGGACAGACTTTTTATCTAAAGCACCATACAGAATATAGTTCCACACCAAGAGACACATTCACCAGCTGAGGTGGCACTCCTGATGGTGCTGCTTTGCCTTAGAGCTCTGTGTGAGTCAGGACTGCTCCCTCACGAAGCACTGAGTAACTTCCAAAGACTGATAAATGTTTCATATCGGGTCAGTTCTGGTCTAGGACAGACAATTTCTTCCCTGGCTAAAGCTGATGAATGCTGCCCACCCCAGACTGAGAGCTGCAGTAACAGTGACCTCAGCAGAGGTTTCCAGCCACAGTTTTTATTGCTGAAAGCAGCTGAGTACCTGGCGAAGAACAGAAGTAATGATTCCAGAGAAATTTTGGAAAGACTATGCTGATTTTAGGCTGCAACATGACCTTTGGGTTGAGCTGGGCCTGAGGCTTTGCAGGAGCTGGAAGGACACGTAGAAAATACCCTGCACTGCCAGGATGAGAGCAATGCTGTGGTTTCCATTTTTTTCTCTTCTTCTGAGTCTACTTCATTTATCTGACACCGTGGGAGGAGGGAATCCTGCTCAGAAGTGAGTGGGATTTCCAGAGCAGCATGGGGCAGACAGAGGGTGACAGGGCTGGTTCCTACAGTGAGTCCTTCCATAGGATCAGGTTCTGGACCCTTGGAAGTGCCTACATGACTTGGATCAAATGACAGCAAGCCGAGTTGATCAGAACTCTTTAAACTTAAGGGTAAGAATGACCAGCTTGACAAAAGCAATTGCTGCAGTCATCTTGCCTGTCTTTGAAACCCTTGAAACTCCAGCCCAGATGAATTTGGCTCTGACACAGGACGAACTCATGTCCAAGAACACTAAGAAGGAAATCCCCCTCAGTGTTTGAGGAGCTGAGAAACACCCAGAGGATGCGCTCAGCGTGCCACACGCTGGACACAAGCAGGCACCTGAACAATCCCTCAGCACCAACCACGGGAATTTCCCACAGAAAGCGCAGTTTAGGAGCAGGACTCACTGGTGACACGGTTGAAGAAGCCTGTCAGGCTGCCCCACGGCGAGCTGGCGGCACCAAGCTGGGCCCTGACGCGCAGCCTGTAGGGCACGGAGGCGGAGATGTCCTCGGTGAGGTTGCACACGGTGGCTGCGGTGAGGCTGCACTCCGAGATGGGGATCCAGCTCCCGTTGGCGTATTCCCGCTCATATTCCCTGCAGGGAGAGGAAAGCAGACGGGCAGCAGGCTGGCAAACGGGCTGGGACAGTCTGAGGCTCCTTGTGAGCTCTTTCATGGTAAAACCTGAGCTGGGATACACAGGGTGGGCACACCACAAGGTAGGGAACCAGTGTGGGAGTGTTTCGATACTGCCTGGAGAAAATCACCCCGAGCTGAGCTCGTGAGCCAAATGCAGATTTTGTGGGAGGTGGGCACAGCCAATGCATTGTGGATGCACCAATCCTGCCCACTCATTTGATCTCATCGTCCCTGGGATACCAGAATTCCAAAGCCAACACAGTGTGGATGCACCAATCCTGCCCACTCATTTGACTTGATTGTCCCTGGGATACCAGAATTCCAAAGCCAACACAGTGTGGATGCACCAATCCTGCCCACACATTTGACTTGATTGTCCCTGGGATACCAGAATTCCAAAGCCAACGCAGTGTGGATGCACCAATCCTGCCCACTCATTTGACTTGATTATCCCTGGGATACCAGAATTCCAAAGCCAACACAGTGTGGATGCACCAATCCTGCCCACACATTTGACTTGATCATCCCTGGGATACCAGAATTCCAAAGCCAATGCAGTGTGGATGCACCAATCCTGCCCACTCACTTGGCCTCATCGTCCCTGGGATACCAGAATTCCAAAGCCACATTGTAATCCAAGTCAGGGCTCAAGAGCTCTCAGAAACCTCTTGTGGTGTGTGTTAAATGTTTACAAGGCTCACATGGAATATATCTCAAAGTGTTTTCTCCTTCCTCTTCTAAACAAACTCTTGCTAACCTTCCTAACTTTTGAATGCCTGGATAGAGGCAGATTTCTTATATGGAACTGACAAACACCTTGGATTACTCAGGTATCCATTAACCTGCAAACAGCTCCAGAACTGGAGCAAAAGGAATTTCTCCCGGACTTTTGACTGAACAGTACTAAAGCATCAAACTTCTCTTAGGCTAGTGAACTGAATATACGAAAAACATCCAAAAATGTAGGACTTTAAGTTGAGATAAACAATGTTCAAAGAGCAAAGAAGAATAAAAAAAGCCAGACGTTACCCCTGAAACTCAACTGAGTATCTCACAGTGGCTCCCTGGACGATCACAGGACTCCAAGTTAGGAAGTGTTTCATGTTGGTTGAAAGAATGGAGATGTTCTGAGGTGCTGGCAAGAAAGCATCTGCTCCTAAAATTCCCAGCAAAAGAAAGAAAAGAAAAAAAGAATGTATTAGGAAATAAAGCAGCTTAGAACAATAGTTTATTAATAGAATGAACTTATTCAGTGCTCTATAACTGAAATCATTACATCCCTCTGAGATCTCCAGATCATGAGTGTGGGATGGTGGTTGATTTTACCCCGTGGTACCTTGATGTAAAATCCTTGGCAGTGTTTGGAGCACAGGGGGCAAGATTCCCCATGGACACATCCTGCACTACACTGAGCACACTTATCTCTGTTCTGCTTCTCTCCAGGCCCAAGGAAATCCCACTCTCTCTGCTCAGCAAGGAATTGCTCCCAAAGAACCACGGGGAGGGAGGAATGGGTGGAGCAGTTTCTCCCAACCCAGTGGGGAACACTCTCCCCAAAGCAAGGAAACTGTGCTATCACAATACGTTACCTAAAGGTTATTTTTAAATTAAACTTATTTCACTTAACCAGGTTTACCATCCAATAGTCTTTAAGTGCCACTAAAAAAAAGGGGGTGTCTTCTTCTGAGCCATGTTTAACCAGTTAATGGCATTGTTCTACCCAGGAACAAAACCAGGTTGCCAAGTCCATGAGCAAGGTTTTTTAAAGCACTGGAACAATACCTGTCTTCTTTCTGCTCTTAAAATATTCCCTGTATTGTATCTTGATAAAATCACTAATGATGTGGGGAGCATTTATGCCAACTCTCTATGATTCTTCAGCATAAGTCACACAGGTCTGTTGGCACAATGCTCAGCTGTCCTTTGAAGTAAAATTCAGGTTTCTCTGGGATATTTCCTTCCTTGTCCCTCAGAAGAATCTCTCTCTTCCTATCAGCAGTTGTGTCATTTTTGGCAGGCTGAGGGTCCATACACTCAGAACACTTTAGTCAAAGCACTTTTAGGGTTTAAAAAATAAAAAAAGGAAAATCTTTAGTGACCTTCACACAGCATCTTAACCTCCCATTTGGCCTCCTGTGTTCTCCATGCTGCTCAACGTTCAGATTTGTTGCTACTTTTCCTTGTGCTTGGTTCCCATGTTAATTCTGGGACTTGGCACACCTGAGTGTGTGAATTCCATGGCAAATTTCATTTCCATGAACAAACCCTGCTTTTCCAGGTCACTCACAGACACAATGAACTTCCAGCTCTGGTTGGGGGTGAACTGCACTGAAGTTTTTCCTGTTTTTTTAAGTCTTGACTTCAGGACATTTTTGATATAAATTTTTGGCATTCAACAGTAATAAACCCTATATTATTAAACTGCCTAGGAACCTATTTTAAAAGAAGATTGTTCTGAATTGGACTATCAGTCTTTTAAAGGCCCAAGGGTTATTTTGTATCTGGTTGAGACCAATCTTCATTTCCTGGCTATGTCTAGCTTAGTGCACTGTTTTCCTGTCAAAACCAGTGAGTCTTCTACTGGCACAGTGACTGTCACCTCACTTCATCTGAACCAGAAAAATTCATACAGAAATTAAGGATTCTTTCCTCCTTTCCCTGGGAGAAACTCTGTACCCAATAAAAGTGTGTCTTTATAAAAGCTGTTCACTGATTTAAGTTTCTGTCTGGCATTATATGCTGAAATTTATAGTTTGAAAGAGAAGTTCATCCTTTTTCAGAATACTTTTGATTTAGTCATAATCCTGTGTCACAGGCAGGCAAATCATATTCATGGTTTCTCCCACCCATCTGTTGATGCCCACAGAACAACTGCAACAAATACAAGTTTAACAGTAGGAGGAAAGACAATTCCAGGTTACATAAACAGGGTTAGCACTGAGGATAAACAGTGAAATGTTGTTTCAGGACTGAAATAATCCATTAACTCTGTGCATTTGGAAAGAAAAAGAAACAACAACCATGCAAAGTGCAGGAGACAACTGGACAGAGAGCACAGGCAGGACCCAAGGGCTGAGAGCCTGGAGCTGCCAAAATTTCCATCTGATTTTGGATTCACCAGCAGCTTCACAGGAAAAGCCAAACTACTGTCATTCAGGCCAGGGTATTGACTCTCAGTCTAATGTCTCCAGTCATGCCAAAGAAAAGACATTTGCTCTGTAAATGGCATTTTTGCCTCCTACCCTATCAGCAGTATAATCCATTTCATTTGTTACACAAAGAATATATTTCCATTTAGAATGGTGATGACCCTTTTAATTTAGTCTTTTTATCCTCTTGGTGTTAGAGAATTGAAATTTTAAAAAAAAAATCATGGTCAAGTCCTGTATATTTGTCTGTCTTACTTTTCAGTTTAAAATGTCCTTAATAGACCCTGATAAAGTTCCATTCCTCTGGGATAGATTTTGATAACTTTCTTGCTCTGTGAATACAGAACACAATAATATTTCATCATTACTTGGTGTTACTTCATCCCTACTATCACCATTACTTACAGCTGAGCGTATGTGAACACTAAAATATTAATACTATTACCTCTTTATTGATAATATCCTCTCCTTTCAGGGGTTCAACAAACACAAAAAGAAACAGCAGCCCCAGAACCGGTGCTGCACAGTGTTCAGAAGTGCTTTACCTCATCTGTGCTTTTCCTTAAAAATTTATATCTAGGGCCGAGAATTCCTTCCCCACTGCTGTACTAACAAGCACTGGCTTTAAACATCCAATTTGTATCATTTAATCTTCTTTTGCTGATCTGGAGGACAACAATGCCACCAGCTTTTTGCATCTTGGAGCATGGTGTGACTCTCCCACTGAGGAAATTTCAGTGAAGGGGAATCTGACAGGGGAATTCTGAATTCTAAATACTGGTAACAAGAAAATAATGTCTATAACATCCTGAGAAGATAAAGGAAATTCTCTGTAAGCTAGATGTTGAAAATGAAAGGCATACATTCTAAGTCCAAGAAACAGTAATTTAGACAAGGATAATTAATTAATGCTGAAGTCTCTTTAGCTAGAAGTCCAACCTGCAGGCTCTGGGGACATCCCCTCCCTCAGCTGTGGATTACACAAACTCCCAGCAAAAGGCAAGACCCCAGCACATCCCCCTGGGCTGGTTTTGCCCCAGCAGCCAGAGATCCCAGCCCAGACTGCTGGGCTAGCCAGAACACGCTGTCTGCTAACCCAGAGTCTGCTCTGCACAGCCCCAGGGGCAGCTCAGGGCACAAACATCCAACCAAAGAAATGCTCTTGGCTCACCAAGGAGACTGGGACACGAATTTTTGTATTTCAGGGCAAGGCCAAGAGAGTGGCAGGCACAGTGTGAGTTATCCCACCTTTCCCTCCCACCGTCTGTCCCAGCCTGACAGAGGCTGGCAGGCACTGCCCACACAGGCAGCACCCAAGGGGCCAGGCCTTGAACAGAAATACAGGGAAAACAACCCAGATTTCTTTAGAGAATTGCTGTCCAGCTCTGTCATCTTTTAAAACACATTTGCCTTAATCTTCCTTATTGCAGAGAATAAACTTCCCAAGCATGAACAGCTTGATGCTGTCACTGGATTCTGTCCTTGGTATCTAAGAACTATAAATAATGAGGAAGCTATAAAATGTTTTTTTTTTCTGAGGCAGAGGAAAAAGCAGAGCGTGAGACAACCAGAATGTTGTCAACACAACCTAAAATGGGACATTTAGAAAACCTGGGCTAGGGAAAATCCAAGCACACTGGCAAGCTGTGTTTGTTTTTTACAGGACTGACATTGCAAACAAAAATTTAGTCAGGAGATCTGCGACCAAACTCCTCTGAGATGTGTCTGGTGTTGAGCATTTTCTTGGAGAAGCAGATTAGGAATCACACAGCCTCCTTCCAGGGCAAAGGAGACGCTCAGTGAAGTGATCTGAGCTATTAATTAGCACTTTCTACCCTTCCTCCCTGATCCTGCACCCACTCCACAGGCAGAGCATCCTTGTGCTCAGAGTGATCAGCACTGAACGATGACTTGAGAGCTCAGCTTCTCACAGACCAGCAGAGCAGAGACAAATACAGTATCACTTAAATTCCTTCAAACTGAACTTTCCCTTCGGAGTTCAGAATCCACCTGCAGAACACAGAAATTACACATTGCCTTTTTCATCTGCTTACTCTAATACTCATTTTAGAAAAAAGAACTAAAGTTCAGGCTCACCTGACCTCGTACCATTTGGCTTAAGTGCTGCAGAGGCATCTATTGTTAACATTGTTAACACTGTAAGCATTGTTAACAAAAGGACAAAAGACTTCGTTCCTCACAACCTCTCTGTCTCCTTCTCAAGTCAGTGAAGACATTTTAGTCATTTACCTGTGGGATTTGCTGCACTCAGAGCACAGAGGAAGAAGCAGATGAGCTTTGGTGGCATTTTCTCAGGCTTTTCCCACGTTCACATCCTGCTGCACAGCTCAGGAGTTTCCCCTGCCAGCCAGGGAGCCCCACTCCAGCCAGCCATGGTGGGCACCGAAATTCAGCGTGGGAACTCCTTGCTGCCTGTGTGCAGAGATGCACAAACACTGCCTGGGAGGGTGGAGCCCAGGGAGTGCCCCGGTGATCTGCTGCCAGCCTTCCTGCAGGTCTGTGCAGCTCTGCTGGATGGGGAAACTGCTTCACTCTGGGAGCCAGCCTATGGAGCAAACAGCGGCCCTAGGAGGAGGAAAGAGGACATGTTGGATTTTTCCATACAGCTCTAAGTGCTCCCTCTTCTGCTCAGCCCCAAACTAGAGAAATCCTGATGAAAAGGACTGGGAAAGTCCTCCTATATTCCTTAGGCATTTCTTACATCCTTACACAAAGGCCTGGGGACCTGTGTGCTCCAGTTCCTCTTCAAATATCTCTTTTCTGATGGCAGTGTTGGCTGGCTGCTGAGGAGGACGCTGTGTTTCCAGGTCTGATTTAGTGCAGGCACACATATCCTGAGGTTTTCCACCTTCCAGGTCCTTTTCTCTCCATCTCACCTCAAGTGAAAGCAGGTTTTTCATCTGGATGCAGCGCTGAGAAGCCAAAGCACCCCCAGGCTCCAGGCAGCAGCAGCAGCAGCTCCCTTTGTGCTCGAAGCTGCTTCCTTCAGAGGCCAAGGGAAGGGGGAGGTTGAGGTGGAAGCCCTTCATGTTCTGCAAAAGATCATTTAAATGAAATGAAATTCTGAATGTACAGATACTGTGGGCAAAAGCCAAATCCCACCAAATCCTACCAAATCCCACCAAACCCCACCAAATGCTTTTAGTTCTGATGAAAGCAGGTATTAGACACCTCCCTTCCAAACCACTTCTTCCTCCTCACAGTTTGTCCCCTTAGAAGGGGCTTTTATTTCTTTATTTTTTTCCCTTTTAATACCTTTCAATAGCAAAGACATGGCTGCTGTTTTCAGTGGTGACCAAAAAGGATCTGTCAAAATATGTTTAGTGCATATATTCCAAGGAAAGAAAGGGCTTTTTCTGTTTATGAAAGAATAAAATTAATATTCAGTTAAGCAAAGGTCTCCAGATTCTCAGATATGCAGGAGTAGCACAAACAAAAATCCCCAAAACTTCTTTCCATCATCTCCCTTCTTTCTTCCACTTCTTCCTTCCTGTGCTTTCTATGCCCTCCCTCTCCTTTCCTCCTTTCTATCCTTTCTTTCAGTTCCATTCTTCCTCTATTCCTACCTCTGCTCCTTCCTGCATCCCTTCCAGCCTCCCTTTCTTTTCCTCTCTCCATCTTTGGGACACACTGAGAGGCCTCTGGAAACTTCCCAAACCTGGGAATGTTTTCCTCCCATGGTGAATGTCCTCTGAAACACCTTTCAAGTCAACTTTTATCTTCTTGCTCTTCATTATCCCAATCTCCTACTGCTTTTATCAAATATCTGTGCTGAGAACCAAAAGGTGGCTGCTGGGGTGAGTGACTTCATTTTTGCTGTGAAAATCATGAGGAAAACATGGATGTGCTTAACAAAATAAATATTTGCAGAAGAAAGGCAGAATTTACTTGTCAGTGGGAAAAAACACCAATTTGTTCTCTTGTGCCGAGAAATTATAAATAACGCAAGCCTGAGGTTTGAGCTGTTGCTCACTTAGGGCTGTGGGACATATCTGGTTCTTCACTTGGTTTTCTAGTGGTTTTATTTTTATTGTATGTGGTTAAACTTTGATTTGGTATTTTGATTAAATATTCAGACATAAATTGAGAAGAATCTCAACGCCCATCTGATCTGGACCGAATTGTGCCTCACACCATTCACTTTATCACCCAAACAGATGCACAGAAGAGTTTGCACGAAGTTTGCAAGAAATGCTGTATGGAAATATTTGGTGTAATAAAGATAAAAGGAACTCTTTCAATTTGACTGTTTCACTTTCAGAATTTTACCAGTTTTACAGGTCTTTTTTGAATTTGACCAAACAAACATTTTCAGAACTCTTCCTTATCAGTTATGGTTCAGCTTTTTGTTGGTGCAATATTTTCATGTTATTCAGCATGTGTTTCTAAAGTTATTAAACATGTATTTATTTAAAAAGATAAGCATCAGTCTGATTAACTTTGTTTTGTAATTCTTGCCTTGTATTTCAAGTTATTCAGGCCACTAGTTGCACCAGTAAGGTGGGATACTGTGGAATTCCTGTGGAATCCATGCCTAATTCAATTTGGGCTGATCATGTGTAATTATTGTAATTTGTAACTTGCAGGGAAAATGGATTGAAGGAACAGAAAAGAGAAGAGCCAGGGGACAATCTGGAATGAAAGGTTTCAGTTATTTGAGTAACAACTGGAAAGGGTTTTACATCACTCCCTTTGACAGCCTCTGTTACACTTAGATATCCTGGTGGCTGCTAAAATATTTTAATAACTGATTTATTTATATATGTACTGTGATATACTTAAGATTCCAATCTGTGGAAAAACCTAAAAAAATGTGAATAATTTAGAAAAATAATTTATCTGGACCAAGTGATTGAGGGAGAAATTCCCTCTGATTGGGAGAAAACCTGAAGCCTTGTAAAACTGACCAATGTGTGTAGAAGCTCTGTTTTCTGGAGGCTTCTCCAGGACCTTGTTTAAGGATTTATCAACATTGCAAAACCACTGTGTGGGAGTGGAGGAAGAGGAAAACCCTGGTTTTGGGAAGCAGTGCGTGGCTGCCGTTCCCAGGATTGGAAAGTGCCCTCCTGCCAGCTTCCTCCCAGTTCAAACCAGTCTCTTTTGGGAGCCCTGTGACTGCCAAGCTGCTGGGAAGCAGCTGAAGGGTTCATGTGCCTGAGCTGGTTGTGGATGGAGAGATTCTGATCATGCACCTGCTTTGCAGGGCAGTGCCAAATTCAGTGTATTTGTGGGTCAGCAGAAATCAGCTGTGAGCTCCCTGCTGCTGGGAAATGACCCAGCCAGAGCTGGGGTCCCTGCCCTGACCTTCAGGGGCACCACGAGCTGAGGACGAGGCTGAGAAAAAAACATAAATTACCAGAGGGAAAAGCACTTCAATAAAACACAGTGCTGAGCTCTTCTAAGAGAAATCATGGTACTACCTGAAAGAAACTCCTTGCTGTGTATCTTGAGAACACCTCAAAGCTCTTTAAAGGTAACAAGTTCAGGCAGGGCAGACAATGGACCCCTAAAGCAGCGTTTTTAATTCAGGAGTTTTGAATGTTAACTTTAGTACGTGGCTGGAAAAGCTGCAGGGCTGTGCTTTCACAGCTGCTCGTGGCTTGGGCACGACCTGAAGCCTCCTCCAAACTGAAACACTAATTGTAAAAATAGGCTTAAGGGGAAAACAAGGAATTACGTGCTCAGCCAATGAGTGGACTCAGGAAGAGGCAGTGATTTCCCTTTGCCCACAGTCAGACAAATGGCAAATCTACCTGTTTTATCATCCAGCTCTGCCTCAAGGCTCTCATCACTGCTCTGTCAACACTTGCAATCATGTAGGCGTTAATCTGCTCCTTCCACTGAACGGCTCCTGTGCTATGGACAGGATGAGTACAGGAGCTGCTGCTGTGCTCAAAGTGACATCCCCTGAATGTCCGATTTTCTCCCTTGGTTTTCCAACGAGCATCTTCTACAGGGCAAGAGAACAAAGGAGGTTTAGTAAAAGGAGAACAAAGACCGCTTGGTTAAATAAATAGAGCTTATTCCACTGAGCTAGGGGGAAGATGTAACAAAGTTTCTAAAAAGTAACAGCTAAAACAACCATAGTTTGCAAAAACTGTAACAATAACACTTATTCTGAAAGAAATATTCCCATACGGTAATCATCTATTCTATTAGCTGTTTAGAGGGGTGTTGTTTTAATCTAATAGCAAAAATATTATAAAAACTGTATACTTTTCTAATAAATGTTCTTAACCTTATCACTATCTGGGGACCATACTTTTTGCACAATTACATCACAATTTTCCCCCTGAGAATAAGAGATCCACACAGGGTGGACTCTCTGGAGTTCACACATCAGTAGATATACAGACCCTGTCAGTGGGCTAAGCGAAATAAAATCTGTTTGAAAACAGGGCCAAAAGGCCTTTTATGTGCATAAGATCATTGCCAAATCTGATCTCCTTTCTCATCATGTACAGAGGCCCTGAAATCAGGGTGAAACAAAACAGAAGAATCATTTATCTCGTTCTTAAAATCCCAAAGGAGCCCCAAGGCTCAATTTCACAGAAGTGCTCTGTGAACCTTCCCAGAGCTGCTCGAGATGCACAGTGAGGTCTGCTGGTGTCTCACAGGACAGGGCAGTGCACCCACAGGGGTTTCTGAGGGATGAAGGGTGCCGTGGATGCTGCACTCACAGAGGCTGTGACGTCCCTAGGAAATGGGAGGAACGGTGTGGGGTTCCCAAATGTAGCCCTGGGGTGGAAACCCTTGGCTGCACACACTCAGTGTTGACCATTTCTACCACTGGGACACTGCTGAAGTTTTTCTAAAACCTGCATCAGAAAGAAACCAGAATAACTGAATTTGTACTATTGCAGTTAATAATAAAATTATTAATATCAATAAATATATTAATATATTGATATATTGATAAATAACACTAACAATACAATTATTATTTATTGTTAAACCTGGCTTTTCACTCTGTGCTATCCACAGCCTGGATTGTGCAAAACAACAACTGAATGATCCCAGCTTAATGCCAGAATACTGACATAACAAGTGAAAAATTAAGGGAAATTATGGAAATAAGGAGATCTAATCCTTGCAATTTCATTTGTACAATGCACTGCTTTGGTCTGATTCTCAAACAAGGAAAAATGTCTCTGATTTTTAAATGTTTTATCATGATATGCAGAAGAGTTGATGTTCAATGAAGATCCTCAAGATGAAAACTTTTGTTTTTAAAAAATCAGGGTTGATTTATTAGAGAAATAGAGATTTATACCCCTTTACAAACACTGTATCATAGAATACAAAAGAATGGGGAGAGAAGGAAGGGGAAATGAAGTGTGAATCTCAGAGAGGGTGAGAGCGTATGCTAAATGACATTAAAGGATCAACAGAATTTAGGAATTGCTTCAGCCACCACTAAATGTCACTGTTGCTCCATGAAACGACTGTAGGCACCTTATTTTGTCAAGGAGAATTTGATTTCCAAGGCAAAACCTCTGGAAGCTGCAATACACACTGGTAAATGCATTTGTTACATCTGCATGAGACCTATCCCAAACTCATCCCAAAAGAATATTAGTTTTAGAGAAACAGGCACTTTGTTAAACCTCTCCATGAGATTAAAACAAAAAAAAGGAGCTCTTGTTTTCTGCCTTTAAACCCCTTGATTTCTGGTATGCTTTCTTTAAACGTACACAGAGCAAACCCAGGGTAAATGAAAGAAGTGTTGGATTGTTTGGTTTTGTTTTTTTTGGTTGTGGTTTGGGGTTTTTTCCTCCAAATTCAGTGTAAGTAAGAGAAACAAAATAAAGCACCTTTAATTCTTAGAATGTATTATGGGAATTTCTAAGAGGGACATCCAGCAATTCAGTACCAAAAAGATAATCTGGGAATCTTAATTTTGGGGAAAAAAGCCTAATATGTATTCTAGCGAGGATTACTAATTTTATTTGGAATTTGGAATCTTAAGTATTTCACAATACGTATATAAATAAATCAGTTGTTAGAATATTTTAGCACCCACCAGTATATCTTAAGTATAAAAGAGGCTGTCATAGTTTCAAAAAAGTATGGATGAACATTTAAATATTTCAAGCTGGTCCAAGATTTCCAAACACAGTGAAAAGACACAACAGAGCTACAATTTTCAGAGAGTATTTACTCTTTCTATGGGGTGAGATGTTTAGGAAAGTTTTGCTGGGCCTATAGCAGTTGCTTTTCATGAATCCCATGTTAGATTTTCCAGAAGTAAGGAAATAAGTAAAGAGTGTAAATTAAAAGAAATGGGATGCAGAAGGATTTGAAGGAAAATTGAGTTAACAGGAAAAGAAGTAAGCATATTTTCAAATATTTATGCAGGTGTAGGAGCCAAACTGCAGTATTAAAAGCATCCTGGAGTTCAGAAAACACATGTAAACATTCTGCTAAAGGACACCTCTTACTATAAATCATGTTTCTTTTCTTAATCATCTCTTTTTTTATCCTGCTTATTTCCAAGAACACTAACATGGGAAATGCATATTTATTTTTCTGCAGTTCATCTCTTCTAATTAGTGTCATTTTCTAAAGCATGAATCACATCCTCTGGCTGTTTACAAACACAGCCAAATTCAGTGGGGTTGCAATAGAGTCAGTCTAGGAAAAACTTCTCCCCCATGAGGTTACAGCCTGGGGCTGAAGAGATCATTGTGAGATCACTAATTGTGATTTTTGATTCACAGGTCTCTTGTTGTCTGCAGCTCCAGAGCACTTGAAAGCCTCCATGACTGCAAAATGTGCCCATAAACACCGGGTTACAGTGGGAACTGACAGCTGGTCTGGGAACTCACAGGCACCGACCTTGACACAACCAGTTTGTACCCATGAGAATTTTAGTTAGAATTTACCCATGAGAATCAACAGAAGCAAGACACCAAAACAACAGGAGGATGCACAGTTGCTTGTTGTAGGTAACCAATAATTTGTAAGGTAGTAACTTAGGAGCCAATGAACACATAGCATGAATGCTAAGAAATTGTGTAAAAGCGGCTCTGTAGTATTAAAGACACTTTTTTTGCCTGGAATTGTTGGAGTGGTGTGTGTGTGTGATATGTGTGTGTGTCTGTGTGTGAGATGTCTATGTGTGTGATGCGTGTGTCTGTCTGTGTGCGTGTGTGTGTATGTGTGAGGTGTGTGTGTGCGTGATGTGTGTGTGATGTGTGTGAGGTGTGTGTGTGTGTGNGCGTGTCTATCTGTGTGTGTGTGAGATGTGTCTGTGTGTGTGTGATGTGTGTGACATGTGTCTGTCTGTGTGTCTATCTGTCTGCATCTGTGTGCGCCGTACCGGTCTCAGCAGCGCCACCCGGTGGCCCCACGCGGTAGAACAGCCGGAGCGGCCGGGCCGCGGGCAGGGCTGTGAGCGGACCGGGACCGGCGGCGGAGAGAGGAAGGAGCGCGGAGGGCGAGCAGGGCCGGGCCGACTGCAAGCCTTGAGGTGAGCCCATGGGGAAAAATGGGGGCCCACGTACCCCGAGAAGAAAAAGCAATTGTGAATAGCTGGATACTTAACGCTAGCCACACGTGGTATGAAGTATGATAAACACTTGTTGAAGGCTCTGCTATCACAGTGCAAGAGCCAGGGCATGGAAGCTACCTCTGAGAATGCCGTTAGTGTAACAGCGTGGGAGCCAGTGGGACAACTTATCTTTGATTCTGGTTCCCGGGCCGATGAAACTGCGAAATCTTTGATGACAACCTGGCGGGTGCTATTGGACACTTGAAAAGCCGTAAAAAAGGAACGGGATTCAGAACGGCAAAACCTCCGCGAGCGCGGAAAGTCGGAGCGGAGCGGAGGGGCGGACGGAGGAGGCTGCCCGCCCCCCTCCACAGCAGTTACCGTGCGAGGTGCCCGCCCTGCCCGCGGCTTCCCCGCTGCCCTCCGGCCGGCTCCGGCCCCGCCGGGAGCGGCCGCAGGAGGGACCGACCTTAGAACAGACTGCCCCGCTCCCGCAAATCCGTCTGATCCGCCCTTGCCTACCGATTCTTGGAGCGCTGGGTAAGACGAGCCCGGCCTGCGCCCCCGCTGTCAGGGTACTGGGCCCGCCCGTCCCAGCTGCGCAGGCGCTGCCGCCGTCACTTCCGCCTGCGCGGGGCCGAGCGGATCCGCCGCTTCCGGTCCGCTCCGCGCGCCGCCGCTTCCGCTTCCGGTTCCGGTTCCGGTTCCGGTTCGGGGCGGCCCCGCGGCTCTGGAGTCACCGCCCGCTGCAGCGCGGCCACCGAAACGGCTCAGGGAGTGCCCCCCGCTCGTCTGCTTGCGAGAGCCAGGCATGGGGGGCCTCAGTGCCGCCCCTGCCGACCCTCCGGGAGACGTGTTTGCTGTGCCACCCGTGCCAGTGACTGCTTATGGCCCAGTGAGCGTTTGGGGGCACATGAAAATACTGGCAGTTGCTAAAGGAGATGATGACATGCAGAATGTATCTCTGTGCCCATGCGACTTTTCTTTGTGATAGTCAGTTGGGTTCTGAGGGGGTCACTGGAGCATCTCCTGTGATTGCAGGCGGACAAAGTGCCCGATCAGCGCTCGCCTTTTGACTGGCAAGTGCTCTCAGAACTGCGGAAGGTGTCTGCGAAACACGGCCTAGCGTCCCCAGCCGTAGCAAAGATGCTTTTTTAGGTGCAGAAGAACTGACTCCTTTAGATGTGAAACAAATAGCAAGGTTGCTTTGCTCTCCAATTCAATATTTGGCATTTGAGTCTGTGTGGCGGCACTTTGCCGAAAGGAGGTCGCTGGCCAGCCTTGAGTTGTCGCAGAACAACCCTCGGTTTGGAGCAGGCGTGGCTCAGCTGCTGGGATTACCTCCTGTTGAGAATCCAGGGCTGCAGGCTCGTCTGCATCCTTGTGTTTTAGCCCAGTCTCGAGATACGGGCATGCAGGCTCTTTGGAAGGTTGCACACCTGTCAGCATCTACACAGCGGTATGCAACGAAAAGGCCTCAGGAGCTGTAAGTGTAATTTGTTGAACGCCTGCAGGATGCAATGGAGAAACAAATTACAGATTTCCATGCAAAGAATTTATATATTGAAATTGGCAAGAGACAATGTAAATGTGGACTGTAAAAAAGTCATAGATCTTTTGCCAAAAGAGAACTCTGCTTTAGAGGAGATGATAACTGCGTGTGCCAAAATGGGAATTATTTCCTATGAAATGGCCGTGCTAGCAGAGACCCTTGCAGCTGCAGTGAAGGCAACACATCATTGCTGTGGCTGTGGGCAGCAAGGTCACGTGAAAGCCGATTGTCCCTGCAAAAATCAGTCATTTGGTGTACCAAAGGGCCCCACAGAAAACTGTAATAGATTGGGAAAGCCAGGGCATCGTGCAAAGCGATGCAAATCTAAATTCCATGCGAATGGACATCCTCTCAAAGAGCAGGGAAATGGGAAGATGAGCGTGAAAGGGAAGCGTGCACAGACACGAGCCCTTCTCCAGGGGACACGCCCAGTACAATGAACTCGGAGGACAAGAGGATCAGCTGGCATGGATGTTTCCAGTGCAGTAACTTTAAACTCATTGAAGGTACATAAAGTCCCCCTAGAGTCATGTGGACCCATAGGATGGGGCCTAAGTGCTTTATTAATAGGGAAATCAAGTGCTACATTGCTAGGTATTTTTGTACAGCCAGGGGTTGTGGACAGTCACTACACAGGACAAATACAAGGTATGGTGTCCACACCCACCCCTCCTGTAACTGTACCTGCTCAGGCTCGTATTGCTCAACTTGTTCCTTTTAAGTCCTGTGTCCCAAAACCAGACTCCAGACTGTGAGGGGATCAAGGCTTTGGATCAATTGGACCACCTCAAGTGTATTGGACTCAAGACATAGTGGAGCAGAGACCACAAATGGTTTGTACTTTGGCTATGCAAGGTGTGACTCCATCACATACAGAAATCCAGGGACTCATAGACACAGAGGCTGATGTTACTATCATCTTTGCTCTGTGTGCCATCCCTTGTGGCCCATGACGCCGGTAGGATCTGCCATTGCTGGCCTTGGGGTGCCATGCAAAGCTGCTTGAGTGCCAAACCCGTATTAATCAAAAACCCAGAGGGACAAATGGCCACTGTCCATCCCTATGTCACTGTGGCACCTCTCAGTCTGTGGGGACGAGATGTTCTGGCAGCGTGGGGAGTGAGAGGGGATGAATTTTTGATGGGGGCCACTGTGCAGAAGGGCTCAAAGTACCTACAGTGCCTTTGCAGTGGCTCACAGAATGACCTGTATGGGAGAACCAGTGGTCCCTGACAAAAGAAAAATTAGCTGCCCTTCACAAATTGGTTCAAGAACAATTACAACAGGGACACACTGAACCATGTACAAGTCCCTGGAATACACCTGTGTTTGTGATCAAAAAGAAAGCAGGGAAATGGAGATTGCTCCATGATTTACATCAAATACATCAAATTAATGCACTGATAGAGAGCATGGGTGCTTTGCAGCCTGGAATACCATCCCCCACAATGATACCAGCTGAATGGGACATATTGATTGTTGATCTAAAAGATTGTTTTTTTTACCATTCCTCTACCTCCGAAAGATACTCCAAAATTTGCATTTACAGTGCCGTCTGTCAACCATGCTGAACCTGTGAAACGATATCAGTGGAAAGTGTTGCCAAAAGGTATGAAAAATAGCCCAACCATTTGTCAATGATGTGTTGCACCAACCTTGTCAACAGTTAGGGAACAATTCCCTGGAGCCTGTTGCCATCATTATATGGATGACATACTGGTAGCAACTCCCACGAAGGAGGATTTGTTACAAATCCAACCACATTCGCTTAAAGCACTGCGAAATTATGGCTTGCACATAGCTCCAAAAAAGGTACAACAGCAGCCACCTTGGAGGTATCTGGGAGAGAAAATACCTGATCAAATAATACAGCCACAAAATGTTCAATTTGAAAAATCAATTCAGACTTCGAATGATGCACAAAAGCTTTTAGGTACTATAAATTGGCTACAACCCTATCTAAGGTTGACCACAGTGCAATTATCCCCACTGTTTAATATCCTTAAAGGGGACCCTGAGTTAACTTCACTGAGGAAGTTAACCCCTGAAGCAGAGCAAGTGCTGGAAGACATGCAACAAGCTATCTCAAACCATCAAGTCTACCAGGTGGACCTAACCATTGATACTGTTGTGTTTCTTGTCACCCCAATTTCCACCTTACAGGCATTGTTGGACAATGGAATGATCAATGGCCCGATCCGTTGCACATTTTAGAATGGGTCTTTTTGCCTCACTGACCTAAGAAAACAGTGCCTATGCTGTTTGAACTAATTGCCCAACTGATGGTCAAATGCTGGCAAAGATGCCTGCAGTTGATGGCCAGAGACCCTGCAAAAATCACACTTCCCTTCAACAAGAGTATTTTGAATGGTGTTTTGCGAGCAGTGCTTTGCAGAGTGCCTTGCAAACCTTCTCAGGGCAGGTTGCCTGCCATCTGCCCAGCCACAAATTGCTGCAATTGGCAAAATCAACCAGCTTGTCTTTAAAGCCAAAGAACAGCTGTGTGCCATTGCAAGGACTCACCGTCTTTACTGATGGATCAGGCAAAATGGGAAAGGCCATTGTCACCTGGAGGGACGAGTCTGGGTGGCAGATGCTGGAATGTCACCACTCAGGCTCTGCCCAGCTTGTTGAATGAAGAGCCGTGGCCATTGCATTCCAGCGTTTTTCTCATGTACCATTGAACCTTGTTACTGATTCTGTTCATGTTGCAGACATTACACAGTGCCTTGATTGCTCACTTTTAAAGGAAATTAATAATGCTGCCCTTCTTTCGTTATAGAAAACCTTGTGGTGTGCAATTCAGAACCGAACCTATCCTTATTACTTCTTACGTGTAAGAAGCCACACCACTTTGCCAGGATTTATAGCAGAAGGTATTGGCAGAGCTGGTAAGTTAGCCAGCCCTGCATGGATGGTATCTCAGCCTGATAAAATAGCACAAGCCAAAGCTCACACGACTTTTTCCATCAGAGTGCTCGTACTCTGCAAAAGCAATTTCTGCTAACGCCCACTGAGGCTTGTGATATTGTTAATTCTTGTTCTGGTTGTTAGGGGTTCACCACACCTTTACCAGCAGGCGTCAACCCCAGAGGCCTACAGGCCTTGCAAATTTGGCAGACAGATGTCACCCATATTGCTGAATTTGGCCATCTCAAGTATGTGCATGTTTCTATTGATACCTTCTCCTCTGCCATGTGCGCATCCCTACATGCAGGAGAAAAGAGTCGTGATGCTGCTGCTCACTGGCGACTGGCTTTTGCTGTTTTGGGCCTGCCTTCCACTGTGAAAACTGAGAACGGCCCTGCCTGTGTCTCTCAGAAGATGCAGTGGTTTTTACAGCTGTGGGGTGTGACACACAGATTTCGTATTCCCCATTCTCCCGCTGGTCAGGCTATTATCAAATGTGCTTATGGTCTCTTGAAACGTGTTTTAGAAAAACGAAAAGGGGGAATGAGAGGAGAAGCCCCACGGAGCTGGCTGGCAAAAACTTTATACACAATTAATCATCTTACAGTGCCACCAGACTCTAGTAATCCTGTTCTTCTGAATCATTTTTTCTCGTTGCAGACTACAGGTGAAACACACCTACCCCGAACGATGTGTGGGTACGAGTGAATCACTGACAAGTGGGAAGGCTGTGGGACCTTGTCACTTGGGGTGAGGGTGTGCTTGTGTTTCCACAGGCGCTGGTGTGTGGTGGATGCCTGCAAGGTGTGTGTGCCCTGATTTGTGACATCAAAAGGGTCATGAAACCAACCAGCAAACTTGAGAAGATGATGATGGTGTGGGCCATTTGCTGGGTGGTCCTGCTTCGGGTTGAGACAGAGTAAGGACTTACCGTGTTACCCCCGATGCCAAAAGAAAATGTGGGGGTAACCCTTGCCAACGCCCTGAACCAATTGTCTGTGCATGGCTCTTGCAACACCACAGTCACCTTTTCACATGTTTGGTTGGAGTACCGGTCAAGCCTTCTTTAATAGTTCAGGAAGCCCATGGCCATACTCCCAAAATTATTTGTAACAGTACCCTGGAAAAGGACCTTGATGACATTGATGCATGGGATCACAGAATTCCTGTCGCCCCTCAGCCACAAGAAATAGATATTCTGGGGTCAATAAGGACACCAGCGTGCTTCTTTTTTAATTATACTGAACAGGGATGCAAGGGTGATTCTCTTTTTACCGCTACTCAAGGCGTGTCACCTGAAAATCCCACATTTTTAAATACTCCAGCTTGGTGCAGTTGGACAGTTTTAAATCTCGACAAAGTTACATACAACCAAGCTCCTTCAGACAACTCTCCACACAAATTACCTTGAGGAATATTCTTAATTTGTGGAGACTGCGTTGGCCTGCATTGCCCTCACGTGCTGTTGGTGGGCCATGTACTATTGGCCACCTGACTGCACTTGCCCCAAATTTAACTATGCTTTTAAATCACACGCATGTAACCCATGACAAATGGTCCTTGCATTCTTTTGCGAGAGACTGCGATGACACTCTTAATTTTTGGAATTTATAAAAACATATTTTAGCTTCCCTTTTTCCCCCAGGAGTAGTGGCTGGAAAAGCATAAGGATTGTCATAGGTTGTTAGCTTGCTAAACAGACTAATGCCACTTCACTTGCTTTGTCAGGGTTGTTAACTGATGTTGATTCTATTAGACACGCCACTTTGCAAAATCGAGCAGCCATTGACTTTTTGCTGTTGGCACATGGACATGGTTGTGAAGACTTCGATGGCATGTGCTGTATGAATCTTTCTGACCACTCTGAATCAGTGTTTGCTAATATCAAAGAATTACAAATTAGTGTTTCAGCATTGAGAGAAGAGAATGAGTCCGGTTGGTTTAATGCTTTGTTTGGTGATTGGCAACTTGCTAAATGGGTCAAAGACCTCATGAAAATGGGATGTTTGGTTGTGATTGTCATCTTTGCTATTTTACTCCTTGTGCCATTTTTGTTGTCCTTTCTGCAAAGGGCCCTGCAGGGGACCATAAACGCTGCATTTCTGGTTGAAAAACAAAAGGGGAACTGTGGGAACTGACAGCTGGTCTGGAAGCCTCACAGGCATCAACCTTGACACAATCAGTTTTTACTCATGACAATTTTAGCATCAACAGAAGCAAGAAACCAAAACCACAGAAGGAGGATGCGCAGCTGCTTGAGGGAGGCTGTTTTTCTTCAAGAATGTGTGCTTGTAGGTAACCAATAATTTGTAATGTAGTAACTTAGGAGCCAATGAACACATAGCACAAATGTCAATAAATTGTATAAAAGAGGCTTTGTAGTATTAAAGATGCTTTTTTTGCGTGGAGCTGTTGGTGTGGTGTGCGTGTGTCATATCCATCTCAACAGCGACAGATTACTTCTCTGATTTTCAGAAACTAAAACCAGTACACATTTCATGATTATAAATTGTCAGAATCCTGTGTCTGGCCTGGAGGTCAGGTATTGCCAGGTAAATATGGAAATAAACCCAAGAAACGCTTCTGCTTAGCCTGCCATTGGAACTAAGGATGAGAATGTAAGAATTTTTAAAGAAGCAAATCCTGTTTGTGCTTGTTGAGGTTTGACCTAACAGAGTCAGAGGATAAATGAGAGGTAAAAATAAGATTTTAAGACACCATTTCTTTACTCACCCCCCTTCCCTCTTAAGACACTGTTCCTCAGCTCACCCCCTCCCCTCCTTCAAACAACCAGCAGCTCTGGGTGGGGCAGGGTATGGGGTTTTTCCTTAGTCAGTCCATCACCACAATTCTTCTGCTACAAACACTGTTTCTCTACTCACCCCTCTCCCTCTTAAGACACCATTTCTCAGCTCACCCCCCTCCCTCTTTCACTCAACCATCAGCTCCGGGGTGGGGCAGGGTATGGGGGTTTCCCTTTGGTCAGGGTCAGTCCACCAGGGAGAAGAGTCCTCTACTCAGCCATGGGGTCCCTCCCACGAGAGACAGTCCT
>VZTX01002842.1:0-11598 GCA_013400915.1 Pardalotus punctatus | reverse complement strand
CAGAGAGTGGCTCTGCTGGACAGGGTGAAAAACTTCCAGAACCTTCACACAGGACACACAGGAGCCATCTTTGTGTCCCTCCCTGCCCACTGGCAAGAACTGGGCCAAGCGAAACCACCACAGTGCTGAAGATGGTTTCAGTAATAGAACGGAAGACTAGAAAGGAAATAAGTCAGATAGAATAGCTGTGATCAGTGAGAAGAATCCCTCTGGGATTCAAAATTGTATTCTAGACAGTTTAAAAGATGCATTTAAAAGCAAGCCCATTAATTCTAGCAAATCAGTTCCGAATTACATTTCCTATTTCAATCTGTTACATCAGGTCATATACATCTGAGCAGCACAAACTGCCTAGATCATGAAATGTTTCCCTTAGGAGAGTTCTGTTCCATAAATTAGTGCTGCTGAGGCAGGAGTCTGCCCATCTCCAACTCCTTCCTCTACTCCCCAACACCTGTTGCTCAAAGAGCTGTGGCTTGGATTCTCTGCTCTTGCTGTTCTTTGACTGTAGCTTCCAGTGCTCCCCAGCTCCTGGGATGCCATTTTGCCCCACACCACTGAAGTTTGGGGGGGATCAGGAGTCTCTGACCTGGGACAGAATTTTCTGCCATGGGGCAAGAGCTGAAGTTCAACACTTTTCGATGGCTTTCATTCTTGCCTGCACACGGTGGGTGAGCTGATGCAGCCAGATGAATCCATCAGGTCCTGCTGACATCTGTCTGCTCTGGGGACTGGAGGGGATGCTCTGCACATGAAATAAAGTTGGGGAGGAGTGGAACGGGAGAGAGACAAGGTGCCCAAACCATCCCACTCTGTTAGAACCATACAGCGCAAACCCACCCTTTAAACAACCAAAATAAACCTTGGCATAAACTTCATGATTCCTCACCACACTCCATGTGAGCAAGAGCACACTGAATTATGATATTCAAGTCAGTGGAGCTGACTTTAATAAAATTTAAGACCTGGCTCTGTCTCAGGCTTCTGTTCAAGGAGCCTGATAATTTTCTTCACATTTGCACAGAAGAAGAAAAGTCAAGGCAACCTTAACTTCACTTTGAGCAAATCCTGAATTTCCAAGGGCCAAAGTGTCAGTTTGCATTGATCTGTTTCAAAATAGCCTCAGCCACCTTGAATCATTCATGAAAGGATCACGTTTTCTTCTCCAAAGGTACAAGGAACAATGCTGGCACAGAGAAATGTTGTGACATTTCTGTAATAAATTTAGACTAGACACAGGCTCTAAAGTTTCCTGATTTCTCTGGCTTATGTTTAACCTATCTCAGGAGTTCTGAGTTAGTGTCTTTGATTTTGTCACACCTTTTTGCTGTGGCTCAGAGTGGAAAGAAGCAGAAAGGAAACTCTTATGAACCTCCCTCTAGGAATTTTCATTTTTTGTCCCGACAGAACATTTTCTATATCCAACCAGGTTCCCATCTCAGTTAATAATTCCATTGCAATTGGTGGTCCAAAAGTCAAATCCCTTCTCTTACTGTTCTGAGTGACAGCATCTCCAAGGTGAAGAACTGAAATCACCATAGTGTTTTATTTCCATTTTGAAGTATGGCTAATGAAATGGATATTTTTTTTTTAATGTGGTCCTGCTGATTACCACAGAATATTGTGTACATAGAATAACCATCTATCTACACCTGCCTCCACTGACTTTCAACCAGAACGACACCTTTCTGGTGGAAGGTTTCAGCTGATGTCTAAGTGAACCTGCTATGACAATATATGAATTCAGGGATTTTTAACATAAAGTTCATTCAAGTTCATTGAACCTTCAAAATGCTTTTACTTGGGAAATTTCTTTTTGCAGCTTCAGATGTTTGTATTGACTAGAGTTCTAGAAATGCAGCACAAAACACAGACCCAGATGTATCCTTCCAATGTTTCCCACTGGAATCTATTATTATATATAATCTAGTATTGTTATCCAATGCCTTCGTGCACTCTACATCATCAGAGCAATGCTCTTTGGTGACAACTGAGCACTTTTATAAATTATTCATACAGCTTCTTTTATATCACCTACTGGGGCATCAGCTAGGGACAAACAAATATTACAAATATGGCACCAATAAAAAGAGAATGCATAATCAGGCTCTAAAAATTCTGTATATTCTGCCAAGTCCTGCACATTGCTGTAGAATACTAACAGCCACTGGATCCCTCTAGTTTGAGGGTCCCCTTCTCCCGAAAAACTTATTTGACAAACTACAGCCCATTTTCTCCTTCCATAGAAGTGATTGATTCCTTTTGAACACAAGGTTTCTTTTTTTAGTTCGGAGGGTTTTGTTGGTTTTCCCCCCCTGTTTTAATATCAGATTTTTAAATCTCATGGACAGTTTGTTTTGTTAGTGATAAATGGTAAAGATTTCGATTCACAGCAGAGCACACAAAGGCTTGAAGGCGTTCACCCATGCTGATGCCATTGCCACTGCATTTTCAGTAGGGTGAATGAATGGAGAGAAAGAAAAATAACGATTTGTGGATGTTGTTAAAAGGGTGCTGGTACTACTTTATTAGTTCAGATTCCATCCTGTGTTTCCTTTACCAGAAGGAGGGACCCCCAAACAGCCTCGGGTCTGTACTGTTTGTTCGTTTTTGGGCTGCATATTGTGCCTTAGATATCAGAAGTGTTCAGTAAAGCTGCAAAGGTCCTCTAAAGCAGCTTAGATTTGTGTTAAATATTGAAAAAAAGGGTAAAAAGTATAAAATGAAGCAAGTGTGCTTACAAAATAAAGGGCACTATTAGATGAGTGCGTTACATGGTAGAAGAAGGAAAAATCTGATTAATTTGCAGCTCCTCAGGAGGTCTGAACCATCAGCCACCAAAGCACGAGGAATAAGCCTTGCTCTGGGGCTATGTCTGAAACAATTCAGGAATGACACAGCTGCCAGGGGTCACTCACGGGCGATCAGGGACCGCAGGGATGGCCTGGGTGGCAGCCACGGTCATGTCCCAGTTCCATTCCCGATCCCAGCTGGATTCCCTGGCTGAGTTACAAATGCCCTGCTCTGGATGCCAGCAGCACCAGGCTTGCCAGAGCAGCTCCATGAGAAAGGCAGAGTCTGGGAATGACAGGGGTACCAGGCAGGAGACAGAGCAGCGCTCCCAGGGCTTTGTTAAAGGGGTTAATGCCCAGATCTCACCCTCTGATTTTGCTTTTCTGACGTTTCTTTCCCGCTGCCAGCCGAGCTGAGGAGTGCAGGGGATCCGATGCTGCGGACAGCAGGGTGGGGTTGAGGTTCCTGTGATGAACACACCGAGTGAAAAACCTTCCTTCCTTGCCTGTGAGGATGGAGCACTTTTCTGCCCCCAGAGGGAATGCTGGTCACCCAGCCCTGCAGTCCTCAGCAGGGATTGGGGTACAGAGAAAGGGGAATGGAGACCCATGCAGTGATTTCTGCGCAGAAAAAACATCTCTGCTATCACTTGTAGCCCCCCCAACCTTCACTTAGCGGTGCAAATTATTTCTTCTGCCTTACCTTCATTCTCTTAATTAGCAGGACCTAAGAATTCCCCCTGGAATTCATCATCTCTTTCCTATTGCTCCACCTGAGGTATAAAGCTGTTCCCATAACTCAGACTGTAAATGATAGGTTTTTTTTGAAGTGAAATGATCTCTACAGGCCCAAACATCAACCAAAGTCACCCATCTCCCCCCAAAGGTAAGAGAAATTCAGCTGTGCCAGGGACTGCTGTGCCAGAAACCCCTGGGACAGCACCAATTTCCAAACGGAGCTGTCAGCACCCTGCAGACCCTAAGCCTTTATTTATCCCCTGAAGGCACAGTATCTCATAACATCTAAATTCAAGCAACAAAGATTGGCTGCCTTTCCCCCCTCTATAAATAATGTTTCCTTTTTGTTCCGGTTACTGCTTTGTCTTTATAAAACATTTCACTCTTGGTTTTTCCTTTGATTCCTATATGTGATGATGTATAAGCTTGGCTGCTCTCCTTAGCTATTCTTCATTCAATGAAAACTAAATAAAATGGTGCCAAACCATTAAAGCAATTCGAATTTACAAGGTGAGGCACCCCTCTAAATGATGAATGGCTGAGATTTTGATTTATTACCTTTCTTTTCCATATAAAATGATGACTCCACGAAGAAATGAAAGCTGAAATGCTGCCAGTGTGCTCCAATCATAGAATCCCAGGAGTTTTCTGAAGCAAAGGGTTTTGTGTCACCAAACCATATGGCAGTTCTTACTGAAACTGTAAAAAGCTGTAAAAGCTCTAAAAGCAATAACTGAGAACCAGTGCAGGGACAAGTGTTGGGAGCCACCTTTCCACTCACAAACAGCAGATTCCAGATGTTTTGGTAGGGATTAAAAGGAAAACCTGGTAGGAAAACCTTAGCTGAAGGTGGAGGTTAACTCTGGAAAGCAGAAGAGGCGTGGTGGAAGTTACACTGAATAAATAAACCTCGTAATTTTCATTTTCTTTAATATTAGCTTTTTCTATTTTGTTTCTGGTGGAAATGAATGTTCTGGCAGTCATGAAGAGCCTTCTTGCATAAAATTGAGATTTGAGCAGATCCAAGGGAGCCTCCTTGGTGCCATGTGCACCCCTGCTCTGGGCAGAAAGGGCTCATGGCCTTGTTCGACTCAGTGCAGTCACCTGTGAAAACACAAAGGGTGTCAGAAAGCAGAGGAAAGGAAAACTGTACAGAGCATAACGGAGATTGTTTCCCTTTAATCACATAAATTTGTAAGTATTTCTTCTCTAAGAAGGCAGCAAACATCACCAAGTGATCTAGAGTGATCTACACATTATGTTGTCCCCAACATTAGGCATAAATGGGTAAAACAGCCCCGTGTAATGTGTAATCTCATTAGTGCCCATGTGAAGCAGACACAAATTAATTCCTTTAACACTATATTCAACTGTAAAATACAGTTGTAGGGAATATACTTAAACTGAAATAAGGCCGGTACTAGAAGAGGTTTCTCTTTGCAGCATTGTCTCTGACTAATGAGCCCAAGAAGAGAAAAGCCTAGAAAAGGGAAAGCCAAGCTAAGTTTCCAGCTATTATCTTTGCAGAGTTGACATACACAGGCTCATTATTGCATTATGTTTTATTCAACAAAATCACTTTAATGTTGCAGCTTAAATTGAATTCACTAAAGCATCTCTTGCCTAATGTGTCTCAAGTGTCTGCTTGCTGTTTGCATTTTCTTCAGAATTATGGCAGGGAATCTTTGGAAACAGCAAAATTATATGCAATCCACCAAACAATATGGCTGTAATGGGGTAATCGGCCTTCAGCGTAATTAAAGAAACATTCCCTCATCAAAGTAATTCTGCAAGAGACCTAGAGGCTGTATTGTACAAATCATCCACTTAGTAAAATTCTTTATCTGATTTGCATTTAAAACCTAGTTATGCAAATAGGCCTGCTCAGTGGATCACAAAGGATATAACGACTTTAAAAAATCCCGTAGTGACTGAACAAACCGGGGTGTGATTCGCCTAGAAATATTTCAATTCACCTTTTGTTCACCTAGGAATGTTTCAGTGAGGTCTCCTGGAAAGGAGAAGTTGCTCTGATCCGTACCCCCAGTCCCGTGTGTCCACCCTGGACACGACAGCTCCACTGAAGTCAAATCACCCCAAAACACAGAACAGGCATGTGCCCTTCTTATCCGAGGATTTCTGTCAGAGCAGGGCAATTGCAGTTGCCATTTTGGTCTGAAATCTCCCTTCCCAGCTTAAACTAAAGCAAATGGCAGTGAAAGGGGACGTGCAGTGAGAATTAGCTTCTCATTTTGAGAAGATTCAGGTTCACTTGTAGCAGATGGTAAAGTCCCATTTCCTGGGCAAGCTTTAATCTTGAGTATGAACACCGAGATAAGTTTCTAAAATCAACAATTTCCAACATTTAATTTGTGTTTTGCTGCTGTTCTGTAGCTACCAGTGCTTTAGTTAATGTGACCTTTTGTCAAAGATATGTTTTTTATTTCTTTCATTGTTTGGGGTATCTTTACACAGTACTCCTATAGTATTTTTCCTAGCAGGTGTATCCCACTAAATCACACCAGCCTTTCTCTCATAAACACCATTTCAGCTCATGAACCGGTGCACTTCAGACAAAACGGTGTTTGAGGCTGAGCAAAGGAGTTTTAAGAGCGATTCCTTCACTCAGACTGTTTAATTTATACAAACAAACCTCCTGTTCTCACTCCTCCTGGACACACCATGTTTCAGTCGCAGTACATCCTGCCTGACAAACCCTGGGACTGGAATTTGGGCATTCACAGCTGTTTAGGCCAGATCATAAATGACTTTTTTCAGCTGCTGTGCAGCACAGCCTGATCTGTGAGCCACAAGAAGTGGCTCTGTACAAAAATCAGTGAGAAGGCTGATAAATTTAGGAGCATGGGCTATATTTTATTGACTGGGAAAAATGAGATATTGTAGACTATCTCTTCAAATTCCTCCTACCCTCTGTGAGGTGTGTGAGGGATGTTTTTGTACAAATGTGAAATGTGGTACAAGATGTTCAGTTTTTATTGTTACTGTGTGGTTAAACAGAGTGGGATTGGGAAGATTTTCTGGCATCCAGGTCGTGTGGAATCAGAGGTTTTGGGGTGACATTTCCTCTCCAAAGCCTGGTGCTTCCTGCAGGCAGCCAGGCAGGGAGGGAGGATGGACAGAGCTGTGGGATCTGGTGCCAGTGGCAGGAAAACTCCTTTTTGGACCTCAGAAAGGTCCATGGCTGTGCTTCAGAAACAAGGGGGAGATTTTTCCTCTCTGGGGAATACCTTATGGATTTACTCAATCTGAAAATCCTGGAAGATGTGGGAGGAGAAAGACGAACTGAAGGCAAGCTGTGTCTTTGCAAGAGAAAAATACAGAGAATATTATTCTCAAAACATCATTTAGTCTTTTTCAAACCTTAGTGCTGATTAAAGAGGTCGCAAGAAGAGACCATTCACAGTGCAGAGTGCGTTCATAGCTAATTTAAATAAACCCATTTATTTTAATAAACCTTTAGTGACCTTTGGTGCTCTCCTTGCACAACATGAGGCAGATGCATCTGACAGCATTAGGGATGGTTGATGTTAATATTATTAATATAATGATCATATTAATGTGTATTATTAATACAATGTTCATATTAATGTGTATTATTACAATGTTTGTATTACTGTGTATTATTAATACAATGTTCATATTAATGTGTATTATGCATTAGGGATGGTTGATGTTAATATTATTAATATAATGATCATATTAATGTGTATTATTAATACAATGTTCATATTAATGTGTATTATTAATACAATGTTTGTATTACTGTGTATTATTAATACAATGTTCATATTAATGTGTATTATGCAGTAGGGATGGTTGATGTTAATATTATTAATATAATGATCATATTAATGTGTATTATTAATACAATGTTCATATTAATGTGTATTATTACAATGTTTGTATTACTGTGTATTATTAATACAATGTTCATATTAATGTGCATTATTAATACAATGTTTGTATTACTGTGTATTATTAATACAATGTTCATATTACTGTGTTCCAAAATGCAAATTGCACCGATTTTAATTATGATTTCTTTTAAACTGACCCAAGTTCCTTCCCCAAGCAGGAGGCTCTGAGAGCAATGACCTCCTGTCCTGAGCCCCTGCAGGGTGAAACCTGCGCTGCCCTGCAGCTGCTCCTGGGGGAAAAGACAAATTCCTGTCGTGCCCTTTCTCAGTGCAGTTCATCCCTGTACACATGGGGCTGGTTTGGTTTGGGATCGGTGTTTTTCAGGATCTCATCCTCATTCCAAGTGCCTTCTGTAGTGAAGGCAGCGTGTTCTATTTTCAATGTTTTAACTGAGCAACAGCAGGCAAACAAACAGGGCTGCTGAGCCACGTCAGATGCGCTGCTCTGACTGGAAACAAGGTTTGCCATTCCCTGTTTACCACAGTTCCTTGGGATCATTCCTGTGGAAAACGCTCCTCTCACAGTTCCTGCCTTGAAGAAAACACAACAAGCTGATTTTTCCCGTGTATCTCTCTTGTTCAAGCCTTTGCAATTCCCTTTTTCCTCAGCCCCGTGTATTCTTCGGTGCTGTGAGAGCTGGTATTGTTTGCACAACATGAAGCTGTGTTTCTGGATCTGTTCATCCATTAAATGGAAATATTTCCAGTTCTTTCCCTGGCTTAGTGAGATCTCTCTGCAAAGGCATAATGTGACAACACTGGAACAACTACAGTGATACTGTAGAAATAATTCTTCCCTCTTGTCCAAATTGTGTGTGAATTCATTTGGGTTAAGTTTAATAATTAAAGTCTTCCTTCAAGTGAAGGTAAAATAAATCAGAAATAAGTATTGAAAGAACAATTTTTGGTATTAATTCTTCATGCCAATTCAGTGACATGAGAAAATATATATCATAAGGATGTCACAAGATAATAGCTGCTGGCTTTCTACATAGTTTTATATTCTGTAATCCAGCTTTAATTTCTAAAAATACATTTACTTCAGAACAGTTAAATATTTTTCTTTTAAATTCAGAGCTGCACTGCTTTTGCCTATGTATCTACACATAAAGGTGCCATGACTTTTTTCCTAAAAAAATCCTCAGGTAGAATACATTTTGAAGTGTGCTCATGAAAAAGGAGTTTCACACTTCCAGGGAAACTGCAGAAACTCCAAGTATTGAAGCATTTTGGTAGACAAAGCAGTCTGTCTGTCCTTACCATGTAAGAGCAATTCAAAGAAACACAAAAACAAAGGGATTTCTCTTGTTTATTTCCCATGACGTGAAGTACGTTCTCTGTAACCTTAAAAACATTTCCTAAAAGCATTAGAAAAACATAATTCACAGGTGAACAGCTCTCAGGGAAGTGACAGTGGGGCCAATGCACTGTGATATTTAGAAGATCTGATTTCCCCTGGAATGGCTGAGGGCACTGCTGGCACCAGCACGAGGAATAAAAGCAGAGTTCTTCCACCCCCTGATTTTAATTCTCTCTTTTATCTGAAGATCGCACGAGGTCACGGCGGGGAAGGGCTGAGTCCCTTCCAGAAATGCAGCAAAAATTCAGTTTTGGGGGGAAGGTTTCACACAGGAGGATGTGTCCTGCAATCCATACAGGGATGGGGAAAGGCCCTCTGGAAAAAGATGATTTCTCTGAAGTGGTGACGAGGCTGGGGGAAGAAAATCTGTTGGGAATTATTGCCAGTGCTGCTGGTTTATGGAGGAGTTGGAGCCAGGCTTGGCTCGGGGTAATGTCAATAGACAAGAGCAGATTGAAAGAGCTTTTCCTACCTATCATTCATTGCCCTACAGTTAAAAAGGAAAAGCAAACAAGAAACTTCCCCCCAAACATCCAAAGCATCCCCCATCCCCAGCCAAAAATGCCTCCAGGGCCAAGCAGAGCAGAAGTTGGAAATGGAAAATCTTTCTGAGGTCTACAAAACACACCGAATCTCAGGAGGTCAATTCAGGGCCACAGACAGGATATAATTCAGATTTAAATGGCACTTGTTACAATCTGAATGTTTGTTTTCAGGATGCTCTGTGCAGATCCAACAGCTCAGGGACCCCGAGGGACACTGAGGTCCCACTGTGCCATCGGCTCCTCTGGCCTCGGGAAAACTTGGAGGAATTTCTTCAGAATACACAGATCCCACTGAGCTAGGATTTCTTGTGAGGAAATCCTCTTGGAGGTGATGAGCAGCCGGTCCCAGCCTCTGCTTTGATTCCCTTATTGGTTTACCCAGGTAAAATTGGATTATGGAGTGCGAGGGAGGGGAGAAAACCTTTCCATTGCATTCCTGGACTTTCATATTTTTCAGATCTAAAGAGCAGCTCATGAGGAAATCCAGGAATCGACACTAAAGAATTTTTCTGTGTTGGTTTTAGGTGTCTACTTTGGGTAGGTTGTCAAGCCTTGCACAACTTTGCAATGCCCTCCTGTTGTCAGTCTTGATATACCCGGCAATGATCTCAGCATTAATAAAGTTTTCTGGGTTTTTAAGTGTGGGGTTTTTTTCTTTTGGATTTTTTTTGTTTGTTTGTTTTTGGGTTTTTTGTTGTTGGTTTTTTTTGGGTTTTTTTGGTTTTTTTTTTGTTTGGGTTTTTTTTTGTTTTTTTTTTTTTTTGTTTTGGTTTTTTTAATTGTTCTTTGGTTTTGTCTTTGTTGTCATTGTGGTGTGTTTTAATTTTTTTTCTCCCTAACAGAGGCAGCCTCCTAAAATGTAATTAAAACCTTCCAATTGAACTGGTCCTCTTTGCTCCAGGGCCATACCTGGAACAGGGCATGGAGAGTGCTAGGTGTGAGCTAATTTAGTATGTAGAAATTGCCACTTCTTTTTAATTAACTATTGATTTGGGGGATCTGTGCGCTGAGTTTAATCAAGTTGGATGAGAGTAGACAACTTCAGTCAGTTTGTTTGAATTGAAGATATAAAAAACTGACACAGGGCACCTGTATATATTAGGAGCAAAACTTCCTGCTAGGAGCAACCAATACCTTCCCTGGAGCTTGGAATTCAAACTACAACTCCATTTCACTGGGGCCTCTCAATTAAAAAAAATTATGTAGCAACAAAGATTTGATCTTAAAAAATAAATTTAGCATTTTCATCACTTTGCATAGCTGGATATGTTCTGGAAATGATGCAGCCAGCACTTTTCATTGAGAAATGAAGGATGATCCTGGCAGTGCTGGCTGAGGGCTCGGGTTTGGCTGTAAAAGGAGGGTAAAATCTGGCTGCCTTTGAAGGTGGGACTTTCTTTGTTCACAGGGAGGAAAATGCTCTGCCAAGGATGCAGCTCCCAGGGGAGATTGGGAGAGAAGCCTTCTCGTGCTGGCATTTGCGAATCTCGCCAATTATTTCAAATTAATGATTCTAAACAATGTAAAAGAATCCGATAATGGACCTGGATGTCTATTTAGAAATGATACCACAAATAAAGTGTAAATCTCACTGATTTTCTCCTCAGTCTCCCTGTGAGCGCTTGGACTATGTGATATTAATAAAATGCCTCTTTGCTCTGGTGACACCAATTACTCCATGGTCTAGGAGGTTCCACTATTAAAGTTTCTGATATTCTGAATTTTAATCCCATTAGCTTAGTCCCTGAAGAGTCATCTCCCTCCTTGGTGTGTTCATCCTTCGTGTATTTCAGGAACGTTATTGTTCCCCTCTGTGATTATTTAGTCAAGGTACTACACATTAAGTCTTTAATTGTTTCTTCTGGAGAAATCCCTTCAGCCCCATTTGTGGTTTAAGTACTGGTTCTTATTGACCAAAGTGCATTTTCAGTACGAATGGGCTCTGTTCCTGCTAACAAGATTTAAATCACCAGGCCAGCTTTCAAGGGCTTCCAGTGAGCTTTTCCTCAGCCCTAAAGCTGCCCCAGTTCCACCCCTACCTGGTGGCCTTTCCCCATTTTTGCTGTTTTTTCCAGCACAAACCTCAGCTGCTGCTGCTGTGCTGTGTGGGTGACACCCCTGACTGCTCTTGCTCCTCCTCAGCTCCCCATAAAGATGATTTTTCCTTCCATTCGTAGGATTTGTGTAACACATGATAGAGGTGCAGGATGGTGTGGAATCTCCAG
>VZTX01002841.1:286722-409114 GCA_013400915.1 Pardalotus punctatus | reverse complement strand
CCCGCACCGCGGTGGGGCGGAGGGAAGGCGGCCGCCCGCCCACCGGCCACGGGGGGCGGCGGAGGGGTTGCGGGGAGGGTCCCCCAATTTGTAACCCCGATCCCCGCACCCGGGGCCGAGGGGCTGCGGGGCTGCGGCGGGCGTGGGGCCCGCGGCTCTTTCTCTGCCTTTTTTGGTGGTTCCGTCCTCCTCTCCCCACCCCCGGCGGGCGGCTGCGTGCGCAGGAGCCATCCCGGGGCAGAGGTGTTTGTACTCGTGTCCTTGGGTGGAAGGGAGAGGCAGAGCCGGCCCTCCGCCAGCGTTGCGCCGGCTGGGCCCGGCTTCGCGCCCTCCGCACGGACCGTGGGGGCTTCGGGACCGGGCTGGACCCGGCGGCCGTGCCCTGTCGGCCCGAGGGTTCCCCGGCTCCGGGCTGGGCCCCGCTGCCCTTCGGGTGAGCCCAGTGCGGTGTGTTTGGCTGGTGCGGGGACAGGGGTGCTCAGGAATCAACATGCGGTTTGTGTTGTGCCACTCTTCTAGTTAAACCAAGGGTTAACGCTTACACAGTCTGTCGTAGTTTTGCGCTTTGCTTTATGAAAAGTTATTGTTGTTGTTTTGGTGTTCGCCCAGGAACCCTGTGAGATTTAACCCAACTTGCCCCCTAGGCTTTGCCAAAAGCCTGGAGTGATAGATAAGGGGTGTGAACATCCACTCGTGTTTCCACAGGATGTTAGGATTGGGTAACCTTAGAAAATAAAAAGGGCAGTCATCTTACTGCTAATAGCAACAGCAGGAACGACGAAATACAGAAGCTCCACCATGTGTGCTGATGTAATGTGGAGGCATTCAGCAAAAGCATGGCAGTTACTTCACCCCCTGCGTGGTCTGACTTCAAGTGCACCGTTGTGTTCTGAAGTCCGTTCCCCCAGTGTTTGTCCAGGCTTGTCCTATAATAGGTGTCGTTGCATAAGAGTTGCAGGGAGCAAAGAGCGTGCCGAGTTTCTTTCACTCTTCTAAGGTTCTGTGCTTGCATCTTAACTGTGCCAAACTCTACACTGAAAAGAGAAGGGCACAGCTTGGTAAGCTGCCTGGTGAACTTCAGGGGAAGAAAAAAAAAAAAAAAGAAGAAATTGCTTTCTTCTTTCTCCTTCTTAAAAGCAAATGGTTTTGTTTGTCTTGTATCATCTGAAATAATTTTTTGCACGGAATGCTAATCTTACTCTTCTGAACTGTGGATGATGGTAAGTCATTGAGGAAGTAAATATGTCGGTTCCTTCCTTTGTCTCTTTCTTGTCTGTCCTCTTAACTTTTAGACTTTTACTCTTTGAATTTTATCTGATTTGTTTTTGTAGTGCTGAGGTGCCTACACCTATACTTTTTTATCTCCTAATTTAGAACAAGGGGCTGGCTCTTTTCTGATCTGTCTTGTATTTGTTGAGGCCAAAATAAATGTATATTGGGAGGATTTGTGTTACTTATGATGCTGAATAACAAAGTCTCTGACATGTCAGTGGCATAATTCCTTGGGTTTATTACTTTGCAGATAGAGCAGAAGATAGTTTCTCCAGTAGCGAAGAATATCTCCTGTATGTATTTTATAGAATACCTCTGAAAATGTTTGTCTTGAAAACCTGTGAATCATGTTAAATTTATTTTAATCTGTTACTGTTTTACTCCTTGACTAATCATGAATTTATGACAAAAATTGACAACATTGTATGTGACATAGTATACTTACAGGAGTGTGATTGAAGAATGTAAGTTTACATTTCAGCTTCTTGTTACTTCATGGTCTCAGATGGCACATTCAAAACCTTACACAAATAGCTTGAAAGAGATAGTGGCAAGTTATCAGAGGGAGAGTAGCATTAACACAAACTACTGAAAAGTTGCTATGGTTACAGATAAAGGTAATCCCTGTTTCTGTGAAAGTGTGTCGTTTTGTAACAGCTATATTAATCAGTCTGATTTCTGAGAGAATTGGAAGTATAACAAACTTCTGGCTCCATTTTCTTGGCAGTTAATTGCTATGCAGCTTTTTTTTTTAAGACTGAATGGGCTATGACTTGCATTCAAGATAAATGATTTGAGCTACAAAGAGTATTAGAGATCACATATAAATGCACTTGGACTACGTTGAATTCAATGGAAACTGTAGTATACTTATTTTTGTTCCACCCAAGAGATACCTGATATCAAGGAAGTGTCTTTTAAAATGTCTAGATTCTTTTTCAAGGACTTTGACTGAAGCAAGTGATGTAGCCATCTATCACCAGAGGCCTTGGTTGTGCAGCTGTACAAGATACAATTCCATGTTCTGATTTAAAAAAAGAAAAAAAACATCCAAGCAAATCACACATCCCCAACAACCACCCCAAAGCAAACCCATGTGGCAGCAACTGAGAGATTGAGACCTGTTATGGGTGTCTAGCTTTACAGAGTAGGGGGCCACAGGACAGGGACAAATTATTCTGTTAAGGGCTTATTCCCTATGTAGAAAGAATTGGGATTTAACATGCATGAACTTTAATAATATTGCAGGTCAGCTAAGCTTTGGGTGGTTTGAGATAGCTGCTAAAACATTCAGGGGAATGTGTCTGTCTGGTGTATCTGTACTGCTGTCCAGACAACTCAGCAGACCTCTGTATTTACCATGTGCACCTTTGTTGTTTCCAGATCTGATTATTGCAGTGCAGTAGTACATCTGGGATTGAAAGCAGCAAGAGGAATCTCAAAAGTTCAAGATTACTGAAATCTCATCAGTCTGGTATGTTGTTCTCTTCAAACTCCTGGAATAGCAAGTTGAATTCTTTGTATGTGTGGGCCTCCTTAGTTACAGCTAAGGGTGAATTTCCTGCTAGGTTTCTAGGATCTTGGCTTTTCATCAGCAATTTCATTCTCGGGAAGTAATGTGCTACTAAGAACTATGAACTGTGTATTGTTGGGTTTGTGTTGAAGATTGTTGTTGGTAGTGGTGTTTGTAGCAGGACAATGAACCCATGCTCTGGGGACCTTCAGTCAACAAACACTCTGAACTTGTTTTCATCTTGCTTATCCAGCCTGGAAATTCCAGGTACTTTTTCAGACTTTCAGAACTAAAGTCAGGCTGGAAAGGAGCTGTTGCAACAGACTTTACATAGGTGTGCAGACTCTATCGAAGAATGCCTAATACGAAAAAGAATGTTTGTTTCTTCACATAGGGAATTTTTTTTCCTACTGCTTTTGTGTAGACATGGCCCTCCAGAAGTTAATGGTTCTTTTAGGTTTGATAAAAAATTTAATAATGTTGTCTCCTAGTCATCTCTCAAATGTCAAAGTTCAGAAATTCCTATGCTAATGTGCTTTTAAAGTTGATATATTTTCAAAAATACACAGCAAGTTTGAGAACTGTTTATAAACAGGATTACCATATCTGAGGGTGTGAAAGGCATGGGAAGCTAAATACTACTTTGAAAGCTATCTCTAGTAAAAAGAAAAGCTAAAAGTCAGAACCATAATAATTATAAATAAAAAATTTAGCATGTGCTGTAGTTCAGGCATAATTGGCAACCAGAACGTCAAGTCTTTTTTTCCAATGCCAGTTCAGTGTGTGTATGCAGCAGATCAGTTTCTTTGCCACTTAACATATACAGAATCCAGGAGGTATAGTGGATTCAGGACTGAAAACCAGGTGCAAAATAGTGATGCAAGCTCTTGTGGTTCACACTGTCTTTTGGGAACTGGACATTGAGTAACCATCTCTTCATCTAATCCCTGTACAGCCATCACATGTAACTTCTGATCACTACTATTCTTGTCTCTGTTTGAACTGGTGACTTACAGATGAAAGGCTCTGTTCTTGATCTCTTGAGCTGTCAGGTCTGCCAAACTTGCTGTCTTCTGCACGTGTAAGATTACAGAACAAATGGCCTTTTAGCTGTTCCGTGATTAAAACGGTCAAATGAGAGTCAGGTGCTCTCTTGCTGTCCTGGTGCAAAGTTGGGTGGCAGCAAACTGATTTTTTTTTTCTTTTTTTTTTAACCCTGTGAAAGCTTCCCTGCTTAGTGTTCTTGCAGCTGCAATCTTGCACTTTCATTTTTTTCTGCATTGCTACAGATACTGTAAGAGTAACAAAGGCTTTACTTCAGCCTGAACCATAAAATGTGCTGTGCCATTTTTCCAAAATATATATTTAGAGGGAAAATAGATGGCTTTTACAGAAACTGAGGCTAAAAATTAGGCTTTTTAATGTCTAGTTTCACTAAATTTCCTTCAGCATGGGATAGTGACTTGAATAGCATTTTTTTAATGCATGGATTCCCAAAATTTAAATATCGAGTTTACCCATGATTTCTAGTTCAATGACCCAGAGTCAACTATGAATCTAGTTTGGATACCCCACTTCACAGGTGATGTGGGGATCTTCACTTTTATGAGGATAGCAAATAACTCCTGGGGCCTTCTTAGTGCGACAGTTTTGTTTTGTGTATGTGTTTGTTTTGGTTTTAAATGAGATGAGGTAAGCAAATCTGGGAGGCCAGTGCTGAACAGAGGAGATTCTGCTTTGCCATCCCCCTTCTGCTGTGGGTAAGCCATACTCTTGCTTATCAGAGGCTGGCCAAACTTCTGCCAACTCAGAGACTCAAGGCAGGTGGAAGGGGCTGATGAGCGCCAGAGCTGGTTTTCGGGAGTTGGCCAGACTGCAGGGCTGTGGGGGAAGAGGTGGGGAGGAAAAGGGATGGAACATCTCCCTTATAGTGATAAGAGCTGCTAGTTGCCTGTGTGATAGAAGCATGAGCTGAAGTGTGGGATGTTTGATGATAAAAATTATTTTTCATTGCCATTACAAGGTGGTGAGACTGCTGTGGTAGCATACAGAGCTGGGAACTTTTGGAGTAATATGTTGGGATTGGGTTTTTTTTCCCCCTTTGCTTTTGAAAATACCCAAACAACAATGCTGACTTCAGGGTTGTCATGTTTTCTAGCACTTGGCAGTTTGGTTGATATGATTTGTGACTTGTGCTGCTGTTTTTATAGGCCTAAAGTTAATGTGCTCTAAATTGAAGCTTTCCCAGATTGGTTATTGAGATACTTGAGGGACACTTTACTGGTCTGTTTTGTTTGCATGAACTGTGTTCTTGGTTTTGATTGTTTAGATAAGGGTTGGTCAAAAAAAGTGTCATGCAACTATGAGTTATCCTCAGGGGACCCCAGATCAGCTTCCAGCAATGCTGGCTCTCACAGGGTGCTGAATTCAGATGCAAGGATTAAGGTCTGGTTCTTTCTGCTTATATTTTAGGTATTGTGGGGGAAGTTATGTGAATATTGTTAATTCTGTTTTTGTAGTTCTGTTTTTGTAGTGTTTCATACATACCAGCTTAACAACCAATTGCTGCTTTTCAGTCCGATTTGGATTTGTGTCATGATAGGTTGCTCTAGAATAGGTAGCACAAAATGTGCTATTTCATCGTTTTAGCAGAAGTAAAACACCTTCTTGAAGGTGTTTTTAATGCTCTTTTTGGTGTATCACAGCTCAAGGGAGGGCTTAGCTATAAATATTTTCTTGATGTTTTGTGGTATTTGCAATAAAGCAGTGTGCTAGACTGCCTTGGACTTTATTAATCTGTATTAGGGAAGTTAAAACATCCCCATTTTGTGGTTTTGGTAGTGGGTGAAGTAAGGGAAGGGAGGCAGCTCCAGCACTGGGAAAGGTGGCAAGAACCAGAAACAAGGTTTTCCTCTCTGCCTTTGCACATGACAAAAACAAACCAAATGTGCTTGTGCTGACAAGTGCTTTATCTTTCTCTAGCTTAATATTTTTAGTTATTTTACACTAAGCACATGAAAATATTTTATGTAAGGCAACCTTGCTACCCAGATAAGTCTTGTGTAACTATGATGATAGTTGTGGGTGCAGGAGGGAACACTGACCGTGTTCTGGCTCTTCCCTATGTTGCTTGTTAGGAATGGGGCAAGGTTTATCTGTAACCAGGTGTCATATCTGCCCTTGTGAAATATTTATTAAGCCTGGTTTCGTTTTTACTCATCTTTTCACTGGATAGATGGGTAAGGAACCACATCTGTGTTTGCACGGAGGAAAAAGACACTTTTAATCTAAAGGAAAGGTATTTTGTGTAGTGCTGACAGGAAGTTGTGCCGTGAGAAACGCTGTTGTCACAACGTGACCAGAATCTTGCAAATTTGTTCAGTCAAGTGAAGCCTGAATAAGCACAAAAAGTTTCTGGCAGAAGCCGTGGTACCTTGTGGGATGGAGACAGTCACTTCCTGCGGAGCTCCTGCTGACTCATGCTTTAAATGGGTGGAAGTCTTTGGAACTGGCGACCCGATGTATTTTTAGCCGGGGTTACTAATTTATATCGTGTGCTCGGCCTCCCAGGGTAACTCCAGTCACCCTTAAAGCGCGGATGGGCTCCAAACCCACAGCTAATTTTATCCCATAAGTGGAGCAAGCGGCAGTTGTGTAATTGCCGCGAGAGAAGCGTTCTCAGCCCTCGCGGGTGTTCTCCTCTCTTCCACCCCCGAACCCCCGGCCGGCAGCGAGGTGCCGAGCGGGATGGGGGCCCCGCGGGGACCGGGGACCGGGATCCGGGCCGGGGATCAGCGCCGGGGTCCGCCCGCCCGCCCGCGGCTCGAGCTTGTCACGGCAGGAGCGGGGCACGGTCCCTTTAAGAGCTCGCGCCCGGGATGCCCGAGCCCGCCCAGCCTAACCTGCTAGCGAGGAAAAGTTCTTTACGTGACGGGCAGGCCGCTCCGCCAATCAGCGGGCGTATCCTGGCCGGTGGGGCGGGCCCGCGCCGCCTCAGCCAATAGGAGCGCGAGGGCTGGCCCCGTGCCCAGGGTAGGTTGCGCCGAAGTGCAGCTCCAAGTGAAGTTAATCTGGGGTGAAGCGAACAGAAAATTGTGGAGATCGTGTTGGTAGGAATTTTGCGGTTCTAATCGCGTCGTGTGGCGTCGTTCCGCCCTCCGGGGCAGTGGAGTTCATGTGCGTGGGGCTTTCCTTCGTCGTTTCGCTTTCTAATGATGGCAGGATATTAACATTTATGCAGGGAAGCAGAACAAAAGGGCTCTTTAGACAGGAAATAAGGTGCTGAGAGGCTCAAACTTGACCGAGTTTCTTTTGTCATCTCTGGGCTTGCACCGGGTGTTCTGGCGTGGAAGAATCGAGCGGTTCCACATTATTTTATGGAGAAATGTTAATTCTAAAATAGCGAGGATAATGCTGCTGTTTTGGAGTTACACAATGTTACAGGAAGAGAGCTCGATTTTAACTCTAACTTCCCTGATTCTGATGAGATTGGAGGTAACTAATTATGACAGCTGCTGTGGGATTATTCAGTGATAGCATTTGCTCCAAGTCATTTGTCTTAAATTGTCCTTTGTTGTATCACTGAAGGCTGCTGTGCTGTTGTCTGTGTGTTTGTTCTTGATGAGAAGAATGTCTCGCAGGTCTTTAGCATTTAGAACAAAGATATGTAAAAACTATGTAAAACATAGCATTTTTTCTCAATTTCAATCAGTTTTGTAGGGTGTCTAGGTCTGTCAGAGCTCTGATTACAAACAGACAGGAAAAATTATGTGTTACTGCTCTGTGTTGAAGGTATCACCCTTCCAGCCAAGGGAAAAAAAAAAGGGGGGGGGAGGGATTTTTAATTTTTTTTTTTCCTTTGGAATTGGTCAGAATCTCTTTGGAAGCCTGTATTGCCTAAGGGTAGCAGGTGTTTTATTTGAGGGAAGATTATTTTCTGTTTCTGTACCAGTTATATCATATATGGTATTTCTAGTGACACTTTGTGCATCTGCAAGGGCTTCTGGAACAGGAAAAGTATGAATTGCCATGGGTGGCATGGGATGGGGTGAGAGGGAGGAGAGCAGGAAGTGGCGAGGCAGGAAACAGGGGGTTCTAATGGGAATGAAGACTTTTTTAATTGTCACCCTTTTTGTATTAGATGAGGCCACATACACAACAAGGCTTTCAGATTGGAAAATCTATTTTCTTACTTCCCTAAATATTTACTGTTTTTATCAAATGACATGGGTTGATATACAGCTGATCCTGGGAATTGGAAAGAAGTACTCATGTCCCTAATACTTGTTGAGTCGAATAAGTTTGATGGGTTTTGTATGATTAGTCATGGCGATAGAAGAATGGATGTGAAAAATTGAGCAACAGTCTTTCAAATGACCGTGGAAAGCAATTGCTTAGACATTTACTGAATGTAAACATGTGTTATTTTGAAAGTATACGTCATTCTTTCAGTTTAACATTGAGCCATTCTGTTTTCTCCCAAAATGCTGGGTATGGATTGCTTTTATATATGTCTTGACATGCTGGCATCTTGCCATGGGCCAGTGGCTTATAGGTCTGAATTACTAATTCACTCTTGCTATCTTTATCTGTTTATGGCATTTTAAAATGTCCTGGATTGTATTTAAACCCTGGAAATACTATTTTAAAATCGGCAGTGACTATGTATGGTCTTTTAGCTGAAAGTCGGGATAGGTTTCCTGTATTGGGTCTAAGACCTGGATATGTAAGTGTTTAAATACCTGGATATTAATTTCTTAACTTCCATGTGATGCTAGGCCTAAGACTGACTGGCTACATCAGGTGTATGAGGTGAGAATAAGAAGAACAGTAGTTAGATGGAATTTCTCTAAACTTGGGTACGTGTATTAGAATTGCTGAAACTAAAGAAAGCCAACTAAAGTATTTGTGTACTATTAAATATTGCATTTAGCCAAAAACTGGTTTTGCTTAGAACAAGATAAAAGCTGAATACATGAGGCAGCTTGGTTCATACTGCTTGATCACTGTGTAGCCATGTTTCTTGGGTACCCTCTGCCCCCCAACTTAGTTAGGAAAGATGTATTATCTGGGACCAATTTTCCTGATTTATTCAACACGAGAGTGAAATGCTCAGCTCTCTCGCCACATGTATACAGTTCTAATGCAGGCTGTTTGTAGAAAGCAAATCTGCCCTAAAGGATAAACATACCACTTTGCTGGCACAGCTGTACAACTTCTGTATTCAGGCTACAGCAAATGTTTCTTGCCTGCATTCAAAGCCGTTGCTGGCAGGACCCGTGTTGTCCCCGCACGACGATTGGTTGTTCCAGCATTTCTTGTTCATAAAACCTTCTCCTGCACATGCTCCATCTGCAGATCTTAAACACTGTGAATGTGTTGTGTGCTGTGGGATTTATGTGTCTGCTTCTTGTGCCAGAATGGAATATACATCTCTGATGTGAATAAGAGATTCTTAAAAATCTGCTGTAACCTTGTGTACAAAATGCAGGACCAAATTTTACCTCCCCTCTTTATGAGACAAAGGACAGCTGTGCCCTACAGTCCACTGGCTTCTGGTGGCACTGCCCAGTGTGAGGTGGGTGGCCCAGCATGAGCTGGGGTGGTGACCCTGCACTCTGGTTCTGTTCAGTGCTACTTGGAGCAAGCTGTGTGCCTGCCATAGGCTGATCTCTGTAAAACACCCCTGAGCCTCAGGGAGGGCAGATGTCCACCCTGAAAACAAGGACGTGGGCTTTGGGTCCCCCCTGCTTGTTGGGTGCTCTCTGCCACATGCAGGGCCTCCTGCACGCTCCCAGCAGAGTGGGCTCTGGGAGCACTGCAAAGTCAACTAGGCTGGCTCAAATTGTTCTGAACTGGTGGCTGGAGCCAACCCAACTGGCTCTTTTCCCCTTATCTTCCTCCCCCTGTTTCCCAAGTGGTTTAGTGATCATTTCTGCTAATTGCCCTGTGCCCAAGGCAGAAGGGAGGGGGGAGAACAATATTGTCATCCTAGAGAATGTCAGCGATCTCTGAAAAGGGACACCTGCCCATGGTTTTAGCTGTGAGGTCTGGCCTCTAACTGGTTTTCTTGCAGTTTCTAGGAAAGGGGTGAGCTGAGGAGGTGTGATCAGCACAGGGCTGCTGTTGCAGGGCAGATTGGTGCTGAGGACCAGCCCTCTCCCACAGATACAAGGGTTCCTCAGGAGATAGTTGTGTGTCTTCCTGTGGTGTGGAGCTCACTCTGGGTGGGGCACATCATCTGCCCAATGATGTTTACACTGTAATAAGGTTTTGTGAAAATAAGCAGTTAATTATATATGACCTACAAAGGAATAAAAATAGTTGGGATCTGGTCTTGGTTTAAAATCCATTTAACAGAGGCATGAAACATGTTTGGGATTAATAAACCTGCTTTGGTTTTTTGTTTTTTTTTTTCCTTTTACCTTTAGAAGTATCAGGAACATTAAGTCTTCCCTGTTCTTGTTGGATCTCTCAGATGTGTCATAAGCTTCTCAGCCCTTAATTGAAGGGGTGGGGTGATATATTTTTAACAGATCCCTTCTTCCAAGTGTGTTTATAGGGCTTTTCAGCTAAACAGAGATTAGCTAAAACAAAGCTTTGACAGTGCAAAAACTGTTTCTCCTCAATCATGTTGTATTTTTTTGCTCATTCTCCAGCTGTTGAAAGAAACTGAGGGTTTTTTTCACTTGAAAAGTAACTTTTTTTTGCTATTAAATTATGCATTAAGAGATAAACTGAGTTAAATCTTAACCTGATCCATCTTCTGCTCCATTTAGATCAACTTAAGACAGTATTTTGAGTATTACTTAGACAAATGAACACACTCGTTTGAGTATTTCCTAAAAATAGCTCCTTTCTAAGCAGCAGTTTTATTAAACCCGCAGTTCTTTTAACTTAATGCTTCAGCAATCCTGCAGGAGCTCAGACTGTCTCTGTGCTGAAGACCACCCCTGCTCAGCTGTTCTGCCCTGCCAGGATGTATTTGTGTCACAGGACTCTAACCTTCAGGATATGGTATTTGTCAGTCTGAAATGTAATAATCCTGTATCTGGAGAACTAAACTATAAACAGTGTGGCTGGCTTGGCAGGCCCTGGCAGCCACCCCAGCAGTTTAACTAGCCCAGGGTTTAAGACAGCACTGCACCAGTGTGTCCTGTAATTCATGATGCTTATGCATCTTTATCTATGTGAAGGATTAGGGAGACAAATATAAACATAATGATCAAATTGGAATGGGAGTTTAAGCGAGGTATTTCTAAGATGGAAGTGAGGTGTTTTTGGCTCATTGAAATATTTTGTGTTGTATGTGTTTTTTAAGCAAGGCCTGAAGTTGTCACCACTAGCTTGAACAAGGTAGGAGGCTGGATGGTTTTCATGTGTTATCCGTGGAATATAATTCCGCTGATAAAAGCAGAATATTGCATGAGGAAGGCAGGTATTTTCCACTTAAGTTTTGAAATTGTTTGGGGGAAGAGAACCACTGATTCTTCAGGCAAAAATGTACCATTTTATACCTAAATTGGACATAGCCTTCTGTATAAAATGCATTGATATCTCTAGATTGTCAGAGGAAAACATTCAATGAGTTGTTGATCATGCTGGTTTCAAGGATGGGGTGGCAGGGGAGATAGGAGCGACAAAGGATAGAGTTGTTTCTCTACTACCCCCTGTATGAATTTTGTATGAATTTAACATGCTTTTCTAAAATCATATATAATCAAGGCCTTAATGCAGTGCAATGTTGTCAGGTACCAGAATGCTTCCTGGGCAGCAGGATGACCTTGCATTGGGATCTGCATCATTATCAAGGTAGGGGCAAAAGAAGTGGTTGTGAGTGTAATCTGAAAGGTTTGGAGATTGCTCTCCTTTCACAGCTCCTTCAGAATCAGGTAAGGTGCCTATGAGGTAGCTTTAGTTGCAAATACAGGAGAGTTTTCTAAGTGAATTTCAGCAGACATCTCATGTTGGGATTATGCTATGTAAGTATCATGCTAGTAAGACATGCTGTTGGATACTGGTGTCAAGTCCTTAAATAAAGTGATTTTGTAGGTATTAATTAGAACTAGTTATCAAGCAAATGTTGTTCTCTGGGTGAAAAGTGACAAGAACAGCATTTATTTTAGTGTTTTATGATTCCAAAACATTTGATTACTAACTTGCAAAGAAAGGGAAAAAAATTGTGGCAATGTGAAAGGACTTACCTGAAATGCTCTTTAGGGAAGAGGCTTTAGAATTGCTCAGTAGAATTGCTTTGAATATCAACATATTTTCATGGGGTTTGTTTAAAGTATCCTGGGAGAGGAGGAAGGCAGCTTTAGTAACAATAGGTCAAGGTAAGTGTATTATTATTAGTTACATAACAAACAAATTGTCAGCTGCGTGTGACAGACCATGCAGGGCCTAAGATTAGTGCTGAGATAAAGGAGTGCTTGATTTGTTGCAGAATGGTCTGGCAGCTGGGCATGACTTTGTTCTCTTCTTAATAAGTCCAGTCAAACTTGGTGCTTTGAATGCATTTAAAAGTGATTTAAAACTTCTGTGCATAGCAGTGGAATAATTAGCTTTATTTTTTTTCCTTCCAGTATAACAACAAAAAAAATCTAATTTCGCACTCTGGTCACTTGGTTGATTTTGTTGCCTTCCTGCGTTTGCTTTCCTCTTACATGGTGCCTATGAAACTTTTGGCTGTTGCCTCTGGTCTCTCTTTCTGCAGGAATTAGCTTGTTATTCTGCAAAGTCATAATGCGACTGTGACCCATGGTCTTAAGTTCACACCTAGTCATTCTGCATATAAATAAATCCCTGATTAGTTGCTACCTACTTATCCTTCTGTCTTCAACCTCGGATCCCACACTACACAATCAGAATGCTTGGAAAGTCAGTGTACTCTGAATAATACCTGTGTCCCTGCTGCAGCTCTGATGTCTTAATTTCTCAGACTGTCAAGGCCTGAAGTGAAGAACTTACTGAAACTTTTTTGTATGGACTGAAAGATTAGCTTGGTGGACTTACACAGGGCGGCATATGCAGTGTAAAATGTGCATTGCAGTGTTGCTGGGTTTCCTTGAGCCAGCATCAAGTTAATTTTAAAATGGGACAGTTGGCTTTTGAAACCTGGGGTTATGGGTTAAAATTAGGGATTTTTTAAATGTAAGGGATACATATATTCCTCAACAATTGTGTGGGGATTTTTGCCTTCACAAAAGGGGTGTGAGACAGAAGAGATTTCTGGGAGACAGTGTAAGGGCACTGGGCTTTTTTCCAAGCCATAGTGAGGATGCAGTACTTGTGGAATCAGTGTAGCTGAAGCCATTGTGCCTGTGACTACATTCTTAGGCCAAGTAAAAGGGCCTTGTTCTTGCTGATAGCTCTCCTGTTTCTGACGTGGTACCATAATAAAAAGGAAAATATTTTGTTCTTTTTTCCATTGTTTCCTGGTAGAAGTCCTGTTGGCCATAATTTGTGAATGGAAGGGAATGAGCATCAATGATAGAAAGCCACACTTTGTTGACAGTGGAAGCTCAATATCTTGTGCGCAGACGTTTTTCCCCCTTTTTATCCATTCTGAAGCATGATGCTGGCTTTAATATGCCAAGCAAAATAATTGGAGATCTGGCCTGAATTTTTCTGTGTTGGTCTACTTTTCCTTTATATTGTGAACTTCTCTTTCTCTAGAAAGTGCTGTTACTTTGTCATGTGTCAATCTGTTTTCTGGCAGATTACAATCACTATGGCAAGAGGATAAAAAGAGAAATTGGATCTGCTTAAGGAGTTACTGTTCAAAATGCTTCTAAAAATGTAAATTTCTGTTTATGTGGCTTGAGGAAAAAGGGGAGGTCCCATGGCACTAAACAGCTTGGCCTGTTTGGTTACAAGTCCTTCCTGTAAAACCATTTATGGCTTTATTTTTCCATGTAGAATTGTAGGAAAAAAACTGTACAAAGAAAGCGTAGTAATAAGTGGGGAGACAGTAGCACTCAGCCATGCTATTTTCAGGTGATTGTGTTCTTAACTTGCTGATCTAACTGTTCTGGACAGTGAGTGGGGGAGACATTGTACTAGAAATGTGCACTCACATAGCAGAATCTTGTCTGGAAACAGAATGAATAGCAGACTTAGTTATCAGGAGGGCAGTTTACAGAGTTGTAACTGGAGTATTAGTAGGTAAAAAGGATGCCCTAGTGATTAAAGCACAACGTGTGCAATGCAGACTCTTACTCGAAAGCTGTCAACTCTGGCTTTCTCCTCAGCTGAGAAACTGAAATATGTGCAGTCTGTTCTGTATGGGCTTAGGGAAGAAGTGTAAAAAACTATTTTCTGTTCAATAATGGCAGTGGGGGAAGAAATGCCAGTTGTCCTCAATCAAGTTGCTTCCAGTATTTTTTTAAGCTTTTCTTAAGCAGTGACCTCTCCATCTGAGCAAGTGGTGTACTTTTGGAAACCTTCAGAAAAGAGAATGTCTCATTGCAAATGTCTGAAAATTCCCTAGCCCCTTATCTATTAACTTGACACTTGGATAGTTAAAGTTGACAGAAGGCAACTCTTACTAATTCTCACTCTGACCTCCTTGTGATGTGTGCATTTTTCCTTGGGTTAAGCTGTAAGAGAGGCCATGTCCTAAATTTCAGTTCTGTTGCTAACCTGGTAGGTTCACCTTCTCCTGCAGAGCATTGTTAACTTTGACTCTTCTGGCACAGAGCTGCAACATAAACCAGATACAAGAGCAAACCCAGGCTTTTGAAGAATGTAGTCTTCAGGGCAGATCAGTTCCTGTCTTGACAATGCTGTGACAGAGGTATCTAAAGCCCCAAATTACCTGTCTCATGAAACCGTTGCATTAGTTGCATATAAATAGATATTGAATGCTGTGTATAGGTTGCAGTTGGATGCTTATACATTCCATTGTTTCAGGCAGTGTAAAGTGACCGAGTGACAGCTGAGAGGAAACTAAGGAAAGAAGCAAAACTTTAGAGTGTGATCAGTTGGTCTATTCATATCTTCAGTGAAACTTGACAGTATATTCAAGTGATGGATAAATACCAGTTGTCCAACATGGCAGCTGCTGATCACCTGTATGGTATTTTCCTATGCTTTGTGCACAGTGATAAGGTCTAGTATGTAGACATCTACATACTACATGTAATTTGTTTGGGATCATCTAAGCTGGCTTCCCCAGCGACTGAAATAATAATTAAGGGATAAAAAAAGCAGCAAAAAACCCAAAACGCCTAGAATAGCATTAGGGCTAAAACAAAGTAATACCTTTGAGTCCCTTGACTAAATTTAAGTGTATTGCAAGAGATGAGGAATGCAGCTTTGCCAGAGGGAACATTGTACTTACACCTCTTCTGCTGAAAACATGTCCTTACGTACCCTCTTTGGTCAAGCGTTAGCTTTAGGTTGAGTTCTCCATCAAACCACAGTAAGGGTATTGTATAATTTTGCACACTTAAATTAGACATAGTGCATAATTCCAAATAGAAGTACACATCATGCATGATAATCACAGTGTTCTTAGAAGTTAAGCTGAATTCAAGATGCCCTAGCCAGAAATGATGATCGTTTTATTTATTAACGCATAGGAACCCTGATATTAGAGCAGGAGCTCCCTTAGCATTAGGCCCACATAAAACTGTGGCATTATAAGCTAATTAAAATTCTACATAGTGCTGTTTATAAAAACAAATTATAACGTGTTTTGTGCTTACTGTCAGTTCTCAGCAACAGGTGTTTTGTTAACAAGAAGCTGTCTATTTTGGGAACTTGTGTTAAAGCGGCTTTTATCTCTTCTGGGTTTGATATGCTTAAAATAAGTGAAACTTATGCTGTATTGAGAGAAGATTACTTATTCACTGAAGCTCAAAAGAAGCGATTACTGAATCTATATCTATTCTTTCAGTAATTATGAGGGTAATCTTGTAAGTGTTTGAATCCTTCTTACAGATTATTTCTCCTCAGTATGTAAAGTCAAACCTGTTTTAAAATACAGCAACGATAGTTTATGGAGTTGCTCTCCTGCATCTCTTTCGGTATGGTATTTTAAAGGAATTTAGAGAATTCTAGAATCTCCTGATTCTAATTTTATACAGCCTCTGATTTCTGAAATGACCAGCTTCAACATCTGATACCAAAGAAAGCAGAATGCAGCCCTGTCTGGTCTGTTTCAGAGTAGCTTTCTTACCTTTTATAGAGCATTTTAAAAGAAGGCATTTCTGTAATCTGACAGATTTCAAGTAACCCTTAAATTTATGAGGCTGTGTAGAAATATGAAGGGCAGCTGAAGGATTCCTGCAGCACCTGAATGCCAAAATACAGGTATGAGATGGCACAAACTCCAGAGGAAAGAAAAGGGCTCCTCAAGCAATATATGTGACTTGTGTGGCTCAACACCAGTTCAAGCTGCAGGATGGAAACTGTGTAAGCTGACGTAGCCAACTGCTGATGAGCAATTACTGACATGGTTTGATTTTTCTAATGGGTGTAACTACTGAATTTTTATTCCTCTTGAGCAGAGATGTCAGAGCAAGCACTCCCTAAAAGGGTGCTCTTTTAAAGGTGGCTGCCATGTTCTGTCACAAATGTAACTTCATGTAAGGTTTCTGTGGCAGTCTTGCCTCAGAGACAGCCATCTTCAAAAAATGGGCCTGCTTGGCCTGTCTGCCTTCAGTCTCGGGTGAACTGGGGAGACTAAACTGGCTATGTACAACTTCACATTTGCAGGGGGAGAACGCTCTTCTTGGGCTTTTATGTATGGACATAGAGTGCTTTGGGTGGTACAGCATGACCAGTGGGGTGGCTGGCCAGTATCCTCTCTGTGTTCCTCAGATATGCCCCTTGAACTTCTCTCACCATGCCTCCTCCAGGGATACTAGATCAAAACCAGCTTCCTGAAACACATGAAATGCTCTTTTCTCGTGTTTGCTTTTCTGTCTATAACTCGCTTATAAATTCTTTACTTTGTACAGAACAGCTATAGTTACTGTGTTGCTCTCGGTGCTTTTAATGTTTAACTACCTGTCTTTACTGAAGGTCCTTGTCATGGCTTGCTGTAAACAAGCGTGTCCAGCTCCAAGGGTTATTTGCTCTGTTTTGTCTCTTGAACCCAAGAAGTGACTTTTGTGGTGTGTGTGGGTTTTGTTTTGTTGTTTTCACTTGCATTCAGGTTGACCTCTCCAAAAAGGCAGCTTTGTCAGCTTAGATTTTCTGATAGTCATCACTGAAGAGACAGAAACTTAGAACATGCTGGTGGTGCTCTTTCTGAAAGCATTTCTGTGCTGCTCAGGATTGGAGTTTGCTGTATGAACTGGGGTTGCCTACAAATGTATTGTGCTATTGGGGAATAAGAGGCTTAAGTTTTCTAAGTCAGAGGAAAAAATGATGTTTCTTTGAATCTCATGAAGTTCGGATATCGTCATATGCAAGGTTCTAATTCTAGTCGTGCTGCAGTGTTAGTTTAGAACAGCTAGGAAGTCCAAATGTGCAGGCTTAAATGTACAAACAGTGATAATCTTTGGCATTTTGACTTGTATTTTGCTGCTTTAGGCTCAAATTGAAATATATGATAAATAGGATTGGTGAAGGCTTTATATGGAGTGCTGCTTTTAATCTTCTAGGTGTCTCAGCAGTTAGCACATGCTCCAGCATAAAGTAGTGGTCATTCCTGCAAAAAACCCAGTAGCTCTGTGAGGCAGCTTTCTGGAATTCCAACATTTCCATGAAAATCCTTTTATCTGTAATCTGCATCTTCAAAATCCAGAATGAATAAAATAATTATTCCTCCTACTAGGTAATAAAATGTACCTCTTACATTGCTTGTTAATTACTGGGGGGTTTTTAGAATTAATCTTCAGTAGAGTAGTGAACTTCATTGAATTGGCCCTTTATTTGGTGTGGTGACTATACTAGAAAGTTTGGAAATTAAATAAGAAAAATTTCCTTACACTTCTTGGTTTTCTTTGTAAACTTTAAGTGGTCACTGCAAGCAATTTGATGCATTTGCATGAGGTGAATGAGAGTCCAAGGTACCACCTCTTTTACAGCAGTTAATCTTTGGGTCTAGTAATCCGTGCTTTGCAGAGGTTAAATGTGGTCACAAGTAGTAATTACAGTTTCAAAGTGACATCTATTAATAGTGTATGTAGACAAGCATGGAAACTGAGTCCTTATTATCAGTGATCTCCTTGATACCAGTATAGAATCTGTGCATCTTTGTTCTTGCTTAGTAAGAGTGAAGAGGTTGTAGTGAAATGTTCTCTTGTTCCTGGTGTAACCTTGAGTACAAGAGCAGTCAGCTGTACTTAGCAGTATACATGTTTTAACACTGGAGGCTTTGTCTATGCCAGGTGTTCCTGGGTTTATGATAGTCTGGCTCAGATTAGTTATGAAAGTTGCTAATGTTCCTTTGCTTCCTAAGACCTGAACTCTCTCTTTTCTGTCCATCTGCCACTTCTCAGTTTGCACTTTCTCTCCTGTGTGGCTCTTTTCCACTAGTGTGATTTTTTTCAGTCTTTCTGACATCTTAAATCTGAGATATAGCTTTCTTAAGAGTCCAAATTTTATTTGTATTTTAATTTTTGTATGTAAGGATTTAAACTTGTGAACTACTTAAAATTAGAAGTGAAGAAAAGACTTCTGTAACACTTTCCATCTTTTTGTAAAGTTTCTGCTAGGAGTGTCTAGTATAAGTACTTGATTTTAGCCTAAAATAAGTCTGTGCATGAAACAAAAATAAAAAGCTGTTCAACAGGAATAGACAGGAACACAGTAGATATTAAATGACTTGTCAAGTGAGTTAAGAGAATATCTTATGTAAGTCTTTGGTCACAAGTGTGAGTATTTTGTTTTTGTTATGAAGTCATTATATAAATTCTACTTCAAATTACAATTTAAAACATTAGTTTGTTGTGAGCAGGAAGAAAGCTGGAGGCTCAGTGGAATAAGTGGAAAGCCTTAAAATATATGGATTCTCTTGGTGCTGAGGAAGTTGGAACTCCCATGTTTTGAAAAATGCAGCAGCTGTGTATTCTGCTGCTACAGGAACAAAGAGGTCGCTGCCCTTACAGATCTGCTTGCATTGCTGGTCCTTAACCGTATTCACTTTTTTTAACTCAAAGCATTCTGATGAAACTGGGTCAGAGTGTAACTACACATGTAGCTGTGCTGGCAAATGTGAACCAGCTGCAGTGCTTTAGCCAGGGTGAGCTGTAAGATGAAATGACATGTCTGACTGCAACCAGCAAGCTGGGCTGAGCTGTAATGACTGAGGCCCCTATTCAAATGTGCCAGTTCTTCTTGGCTCCACATCGAGTTGCTGGGACATGATAATGCCTTAAAGCAGCTACAAATGACTGCTCAGTGAATGTAAATTGGAGCCTTTTTGGAGACAGCAGTGGAGTAAAAGAAAACAGGACTATTCTGCAACTTGCTATTAATTTGTGAGTCTAGTGCTTTATACCATGAGTAGTGTCCTGCTTCCAGCAGGACACCTGAGCAGCAAGTTCCACTATGAAGCGGTGTCCTTGATCACAGTCAGTGCTCTGGGAACTTCTGCAGCAAGATTCAACAGAACTCTGCTCTTGGGCCTTTATTTGCCCTTTGTTTTTATGAGCCTGTAGAGAAATGCATTTCCTATTTGCTGCTTTTTGTACCAGCATGCCTTTTTGTATGGTGGTACAGGTGGTATTGAATATCTGTGCCAGTACATGCACTAAAGTGAAGTGTACTTTTGCGTGCCCAACTTTGTGTCTGGCTTTGTTTGTGCCTGGAATGAAGGTTTGTATGTTTAAGCAGCACAAATTACCACTTCTGCAGTTTCTTCCTTGCTTCATTAGCACAAAGAGAAAATGACCATTAGTACTGGTGCTACTGCAATCAGTGCTGAACTGCTTCATTATAAAGGTGATTATGACAGAGGAGGGAATATTTTTTTAATCACTTGTTAAAATTGGATTTATCATTTGAGGTGAGTGTCAGGTAAAACTGTCAGTGTGCTGATTTTGACAGTGAAGAGTAGCTCACACTAAATGCTCTGCTTTTTCTTTGAGAAGCAGTTTCAGAGCTGGCATCAGAACAGCTCAAACTGCGTCTGCTGCGGTGCTGAGGCACAATGCTGTTTGGGTGGTCTCCCCAGCATTAGCTTTTGGGAGGCATCCTTCCCATACCAGTCACAGATTTTAGGAGTGTTTGCAGAACATAAGACCATACTGCAGGATGTGAAGATCTGCTGGTTTTGCTTACCACAGCTTGAAGTATGATAACTGGTATTCAAGAGACCTTTTTCTTTGGGGAAGACAGATGAAGGGAAGGCTGGCTTCTCTGCAGGATTTTTTTTTCCTTGTTGGGAATTGGGGGGGTGAAAGAGGTTATTCCTAAACCTTGTGCGTTTAATCCTGCTAAATGCTGCTCTCTCTGATCTTACTGATTAACGTTAGAAGCCTACAAAGCTAGGGTATCAGTTATTTGAAACTAGTGGCATATAAACATTTTAATTAAAAGGAAAAGAAGAAAGGGGGGTGGGGAGGAAGACCAGTATCACAGTGCCCACTCTGTGGGGAGCGTATGTCCACAAGTGTTTTGTTACTTACTTTACAGAGTATTGGAAGATGTGTCTCTTTTTCCAGAGAACTTGATGTCCAAAAGACTTGTCTTGCTTTAGTGTTTCTACAGCTTCAGCTCTATACATTTTATAGGAATGTCCTTTACATATTTTTGGCTTGGTACAGAGAAGAATTTACTCTGAGGATGTGCTATGGTGAGGGAGGACAGGTAGTAGCTGTAGCAGCAGGAGTAAGAGGGCATTATTAGATGCGCGAAGTTGTGTATTACAGGAGTAATAGGATCAGGTAGACTTTAGGCACCTTATTTGTAGGAAAAGGGGGACTTAGTGTGCAGAGCTGTGTGCTGCCATGCTTCTAGTGGCAATAAATATCTTTAAGAAAAGAATTAGAGGTAATTTCAGCTGAAGTTCAGCAATTTTTACCTACTACAAAAAGAGGCTGTTTATTCCATAATCTTCAATGTAGTGGATGTTCTGAGGTTGCACTGAAAGGAGTTGTTTAAAGCTTTTGCACTTCCCTCTTGTCTGCTTCCTTCTCATTAGTGCTCGTACAACTGGTTATACAACTACACTGTAAAGCAAAGCAGGGAATGTGCTTAAAATATTGTAAAGAGCTCTGTTGTTTGGTTTTTGTTTTTTTTTCTTTAAGATTAATCAATTCTGCATTCAGAAAAACCTTCAGAATTCATAGCCTTATTCTGTGAATGCTGTGCAGGCACAGCTTTGGGGGAACAGGCAGAGCCCAGAAGCATTTCCAGGAGCTTGACAAGCTCCATGTTTATTTTGTGACACCTCAAACTGAGGGGGACATACATGCCATCATGTTGATCCCAAGACCTTGTTGTCACTTCAGCTATGAAGCTGCTTTCAAGTTTCGTACTGAAGCCAAGCTAGGAGACCATTTTTGAAATTACGGATGGTGTATGCACTTGGGATTTTTTTTACAGTAGGCTTGATTCTCAGCAAGGGCTTGCTGCCCCTAAAAAGGGTTGTCCTATTTTTAGCCATGTCACTTCCTGTGTAGTGTATGTCAGTTCTCTGGAGCTGATCTTCTATCAGATCAGCAAGCTCTCCAGTGCACCAGAACAAATATTCATGTTGTTTCCATCAGATGGCTGAGCTGATGTGGCTGGAGGCAGGGACAGGGGTGCAGCAGTGGCCAGAGCTGTGGGAGCAGGCTCGCCCCTCTCACAGCTCTGTTTCAGCACTGACTGCCTGCCTCTACTGCTTTATGGGATGTTTGGGCTTGGTGATACTATGGGGAATTATGGACAGTTTTGAAACAAAAATCATCTGATGCTGAGCCAAGAACTGGGCTGATGGGAGGTCCTTCCCTCCCCCAAAAACATCTGTTCCATGATCTCTTGCTGTTCATGTTTGCTGCGATGGGGCCAGAGTCCGGCTGTTCTGCTGGCGGCTGTTGACTGCTGCCCAGGGTGAGGAGGAGCAGTCCCTGCGGCACAGTGCTGTGTCATCCCGGCCCTTGCCCTCCTGCGGGAGTGCATGTGCACAGGAGAGGCATGGCTGAAGTGCAGGGGCAGGAACTGCCAGTGCTTGGGTCTCTTTCGTTCTGTTTTCAATGCTTGTTTTTGGCTAGTGGTTATCTTAATTCTTTAAGCCTGCTCTGCTGCTGAAACAGGCATTTCCACATGTGTCTGCAGCTAGACCCTCTCTCCTGCCCAAACAGCACACATGTGACAAATGAGCTCAGAAACCAATCTCTGTTGAAACTAATTGGCAGAAGGTGGTTGATTTTTTAAAAGTTTGATCACTTCCTTGTTTCATTTTTGGTGCATGTGAGCACTGAAAGGGAGGGCAAAGCATGCGAGAGCTTATTATAGTGGTTTGGCATTCTGTGGCTTTAGGGTTCAAATAGATGAGTTCAACCACCCCAGCAGCTCACAGCCTGCTAAAACCTGTGTTGTCCCTCCTGGTCACATGTCCTCCCTCACATCAATTCTAGAGGCTCTCCTGTGTGTTGTACTTTCCACTTGTTGTGTTTTTGCATGTGAACTGATTGAGCTCACTGAACTGTCAGAAAACTTTGTGTTGGTGATGGTTCATTTTTTTTCCTGGTGGGTTTCTTTGGTAGCTGATGGCACTAATTGTGTAGGTGAGGGGGATTGTGTACAATTGCCTCCTTTGAACCCAACAAGCTGTTGTCTTGGTGCAGCTTCTTTCTCATTTGACTTCATAATATTGCATCAGTTTGATCCTATCTCTTATTCATTGTATTTCTCAAATATTAGCAACCAATGAAAGATCTTCCGCTTCCTGTGGTCCTTATTAAAACTCTGCAGAAGAATCCCTGGCACTTCCCCTTGGAGACTGAAGTGTTCTGGAGCCTCATGCCAGTGGCTTGTGCTTTGACTGGTGACAGGATCCACTGGTTAATGAACTTGGGAACTGGCTTAGCTGGAACTCAGGCTAGCTTTTCTTGTTTTTTGTCTGGGCATCTTTGTGCACCTTTCACAGTTTGTTTATTGAATAGGAGCTGAACTTTTTTTTTACATCTATGTTAGAGATTGTTATTCCGTGTTTGCATTAGCACCTGGTTTCCTCAGTAGTGTTGTGTTGGGAAATACTAGCAGTGGCTGGTGCTGTTATTGAGTTCCTGTGTGCTGCTTGAAGCTAATATTGAACAGAAGGGCAATCATGGTACATTCTGAAACTTAGTGCAGGGTTATTTAATATGCTGCTGCCTAAAATTAAAAGGGTTAATAGTTGTATTGTGACATTGAATCTCTATTAGCTCTTGAAATACTCAGCTGAAAGTGTTTTTAATTAGTCTTTCACTCTTAAACATTCTATGTGAAGAGTGACTTGCATAAGGTTTCAGCTTTAAATTGGTTCTGGTTACCAAAGCACAGAAAACTCGTGTTCATCTGTGTTCCCCTGAAATGGCTTCTCTGAATGTTGGGTGCAGCATAAGAACTAAATTCCACATGCACTACTTGCAGTTTCATTCTGAAAGACTGTCTGGAGAAAGGGAGGCATGAAAGTGCTCTTTCAGCTACAAGTACAGTACTTCAGCAGAAATCAAATTTAGCTGTCGTGTGAGGTCAATGGGGGCTTTGTATGTCGAAAGCAAGTGCTTTTCTGTTGGGGTGGGGGAGTGCAGTCAACAGCCGAAATAAGCTTAATTGCAGGTTGAAGCTGAAAAGGATACTATCAGATTTTGGTTGTCTTCCTGCCTGTACATCTTCCTTGTCTTATATCCTGAATACTTCCTTGTCCATGGAGTACCTTATTGTTGTGAGCAGAAAGCTTGACTTGTTTCTGTGTTGCTGTTGGCTTTGCAACCCAGAGGTTTGCTCTTGGTATCAATTTCATATGTTTTGGGGAAATAAAATCAAAATGGAGTGGATGTGGGTGTGAGAGGAGATGAGGAGATTTCTCTGGAAACAAAATAATGGGAAAGTTGTTTGTGTTTGGCTTCAAATACATCTTATGTAAAAGGAAATCTTTTTTACTGTGGTACTTCTTGCTGTGGTTTAATCTAGTTTTATAACATGGCAATTGGTGAAGTATTCAAGTATCTTGAAACCCCTTTCCGACTGGATTTTTTTATTTTTGTTTAAAATGTATACTGATGTTACTTGCAAGATTGATTTTATTTTTTTTTTCAGTAATATTGCTTATCTTTGGCTTGATTTGCAAGAGTTAAAATTACCTATACTTCAGATTACTTTTTAATCAGGAAATGGTAGACCTAAGTTGATCTTGAATTAAACAATCGATGCCTTGATATACCTTGTGTCTTAATGAGAAGCTGTTTTTTTTCTTTCAAAATTGGTTAAAAAAAAGGGGCAATTGTATATTTATGGGGGGGAAATGGAAAATTATTTTATCTCACCAAGTGCCATGTCAAAAATTATTTACAAGTTAGACCACTTGATAATAGGAGCCTCAGAACACTGATGGAAATGGTAATTTGTTGTAATTTTCTTGTAAATATCTGTAAACTTACTTAATACAAGCCAGGGGAAGAAAAACCATACAGTTTTTATGAAAATCAAATTTAAGTATGTTAAATACCAAGGTGACTCGTATATCTCTTACTTCTCATTTTTAGTATATTTTCCCACAAAATTTATAAACAGGAGGTTACGTATACCAGGTCTAATACTTTTGACTGAAAGGGTGATTTTCTCAGTGTGTGAAAAATCGTAATACAGGGTTTGTTGTAAACAGTTGTGTCGTCTTTCATTAATGACGCAGTGACTAAACAGTGACATGTGAATTCATGTGACTGTTGTTAATTATAATTACTATGCAGCAAGTAAGCCTGTGTTATCGTGCTTGTCACTCCTTTTACAGTTCTCATGCACAGTATCAGGTGTTCAGGTTTCAGCATAAGTGTCCTCCTCCCCTACTCCCCTTATCTGACTGCCAGAAGCAGTAATACTTCCAATATTTGCTAAAATTGCTTTTCTTTGTGGGGTATATATCCAAAATAAATTGCTGGTGCTGGGAGGTGGGTCATGCAAAGCCTACATATGGCTGTATTTGTGTTATTGAGCAGACTTTATAGACTTCTTGGGAAAGGGCACCAAGTTACCCACAAGGCATTTTTTCTGGATGGTCTTTTTGCTGAGCTATAGGAAATTCCAGATTTTCAAATGTCAGTTGTAAAAGAAGGGTTTTCTCAGGCCTCTAAATACTGGGTTGTGTGTATCAATTTCAGGTTTATAGAAGAAGGGAAAATGGCTCAAGAAACTAACCGTAGCCAAGTGCCTATGCTTTGTTCCACTGGCTGCGGATTTTACGGGAATCCTCGCACAAATGGCATGTGTTCAGTGTGCTACAAAGAACACCTTCAAAGGCAGAACAGTAATGGTAGAATTAGCCCTCCTGGTAAGTAACACCATCATATGTGTGCATGAACGGCTCAATCTGATGGGCTGCAGCTTCCTGGCCGTGCCCAGATACTGATTGTTGGAGCATTAGTGCAAACCATTTCATTCCAGCATCTTGCCTTATGGAATGAGCGTGGATGGGATGCTTGTAATGTAATTGTGCTGCCACTAATCTGCTCAGAAGTAGACTCTCGCTAATACCTTTTGTATTCATTGGAGTGTTTACGATTTGAAGATTAAAAAAATGCAGGAAAAACACTACGCCAACATATTTTTCCTGAAATTACTGACAATAGAAATAGGATTGGTCCTGGGGAATGTTTGTGAAAAGCATTTAAAGCACAGGTATTTCAGTTCTGCAGCCTCGTGCTGAAAGATTAACCTGTGAACACTTAATAGTTTCTCCTTAACTTCAGATACTTTCTGTTCTTTTTGGCCCAGTGCCCTGTGTACTGCCACCTTTCCTACAACTTGACTTTTTAAATCAAAGCAATACCTTCTATTGAAATGTGGGGATCTAGGTTCTACACCTTCAAAATGCATGTGGAGTTGGCATTAGTATGTTTTACTGGTGTTCTCACAGATCCATGTTGGTTTTTTAAACAAAACACTAGCTTGTCATGTCAGAATACTGCAGTTTATGCTGAGAAAGGTGCTTGTAGATGCCTTAATTTGCAAAAAATAGTAACTATTTTAAATCTCCGGCTTCAAAGTTTTCTGCCGTGTAAATTCTGGGGCCCTGGGGCTGGAATGAGATCAAAATCTGGCCAAACATAATTACTTTTTTGTAAAATTACATTTCATTCTGGTGTAGGCAGAGATTCAATTACTTTCCTGGCTGGTGTTGTAGGGGTTGAAGAGCAATTGCAGTGTATAACTTTTGTAATCCCAGGAAGCAGCATAACACATTTTCCATGGGTGTGTGTCTTGCAGCAGCCTCTGTCAGTAGTATCACCGAGTCCTTACCGGTCCAGTGCACAGAGGGCAGCGCCCAGGAAACTCAGTCCACTTTAGATTCTACATCGACTCCATCTATGCAGCCAAGGTAAGATGCTTTGATCTGCTCTGTGTCTTTACAGAAAAATCTGTATCAAAATGATTGAATGAAGTGTATTGATCCTGCATAATTCAGTGCTGGAACTAGGATTAGGGAAAGGTGTAAGATTTCAGTGCTAGCTTTAAAGCATGGGATCTCTGGGTGAATACAAGCAGATCTCTGCTCTTCATCTGGCATTCAAATGGAAATTTGTCTTTAGAATTTAGTCCCAAATAGAAGTTGCCAGCTTCTGTTCTACAGAGATTTGTCTGGCTGCTCTTCTCATTCCACAACTTGCAGTTGTATATTTACTGAAGGAGAACTCTTTTCATCTTAGAAATTTTTGAGGATTTTGTAAAATGGCAGAGAGCTGTTTACTAGAGCTCTCATAAATAAATGTATGATAATGTGTTAACAAGCCAGTTGCTTTGCAAAAAGTGGAGAGTACTAGAACAGGGGAAAGATATGTCTTGGTACAAGTTGTGCTACTGAACTGATCTCTTATTAAACAAGTAATTTCCATCTGGATTATTCAAGGATACATAATGTCCTCTTGTAAATCACTCAGACTTACTAAGTGTTCTCCATTTGTAAAAGCTAAATATTTGTTTATATTTAGTGGCTTCATTTCAGTTTAGAATGACACAACCAACAGCAACTTAAATGCTTTGGAAATTTTTTGAGTGAAAAGTGTTAGTGTGTTACTTACTATGAAAGCTAACTTGCATTAATACTCATTTCAACTTTTCTTTAAAAAACTGAATGTAGTAAAACACAGGCTGAAGGTGATTTCATCAGTTACTGCTGACTGATTCTGCTCAGACTGTTTTCTGCTCCCTAGCTTTTTATAGGAGGTGTTATCTCATGCTTGGATCCTGCATATGAACTGAGAGCTAGGTGCCATGCTTGATGCTATATTTAGCTGTTCCATTCTGAGGTTTCTAGTTGGGGTAGAAAATACATATCTTACCCTGAAACAACTCTTCTGGTATGTGTAAAAAAAAAAAAAGTTCATCCAGGTCAATGCACAGATGTGAACCAATTACATTGCCTTGCCTTTGTTCTCTCACAACTTCAGTAAAATCATGAAAGAATAGAAGTACCTCACTGATCATAGACTTGATTACTGGCTGCAGGAGAAATGAATGGATGGTTGCTCTTGGACTTGCACTTCAAAAAAAACAGTGTCACTTGCTTGGGGTTTTTTCCCAAAATAAAAACATGGGAATTCAACTTCAGTCTCTGGAAATACCTCAGACTTATGATACTCTGAGGACAGATATATTAAATTGACAGTGCCTTTTGTAGGTAGCCAGACATGCAGCTCAAGACCTACATGCAGTTCTTGACAATTAAAATTGTGACTCCAGTGTTCTGGTTGTGCCATGGAGTGCTGGTTCATAGGCTGCTGGATAATCTGGTTTTTGCCTTCAAAGTGAATCACTAAGCGGAAAGGAAGAAAAAAAAAGTAATGCAAATGAGATAGTGCTACCTTTTGCTTGGGACTTGAGTTGTGACTTGGTCCATAGGAGAGCTGCTGGATGAGCAGCTTGGCTGGGATTGACTGCTAGTGTTGAATTGCTTAGCTGTTCAGGCTGTTCATTGCTGAGTGTTCAGCCATTTTATGGTTTAGCAGTATGGCTAAAGGGCTGGGAAGTTTGGCCAGTGCCTCTTTACACTATGAAAATCCAGGGAGTTCTGTGTGCAGCTGCTGCAGCTTTATTACTGGAAACATTGACATACTGCAATTTTCTCGTTCATATCACCAGAACACTGAAAGTAGCTCCTCTACAATTATCATGCTGACTTACGTTATAAAGATCCTTGCATATTGAATGTTGCATTGTTGCTTCTGTGTGGAATGATGGTATGCCAAACCACCCAAAATATTTTTCCTTTTTTATAGTGGAACCGTTTTATTGCATTCAGTATGAATGCAGAAAAAGGTTTACCTTTTGTGTCACTTCAGATTGTGGCGGTTTTAAATGGTTACAGAAACAACTTCAGAGTGAAAAGTTCTGGCATGCTTTTTCAGCAAGAGGTGACCTAATGTATCTCTTACAGGAAAAGAACATGGAAATGCATCATGAAAATCATAACTTTCTTCTTTTGCCCCTCAGCCCTGTGTCAAGTCAGTCACTTTTAACAGAATCTGTAGCATCATCCCAACCGGATAGTACGGCTGTGGACAAAACAGTACCTGAGACAGAAGAGTTGCAAGGTTGGTGCCTAGATTTCAGAGCCAGAACTTATGAATAATATTCTTTAAACTTGAACTGTTCTTAATACACTCCTGTTCGAGAGATGGCTGATTCTCAAACACAAGTATTCTGTGAAATCAGAAGGCAAAATAAGGATAAAGTTTCTTTTTAAAAGGCAAGTCAAACTGAAACCTTATGTTTAATTAGTGATGTCAGTGTCTGCCATAAGAAGTGTGTTAATTGGTGTTGGAAATGCACATTGTAAATCAACGTCCTATTCTATGCCTATACCACTGCTATTACATGTAAGTAGAGTTTTGAGTATCTGTTAGTTCTCAGAGTAACCATTTACAGCACATATCAGAAGTTTATGAGCATATTTGTGATAGAGGGTGTTTGACATAGCCATTGCAAGAACATGGTCAGTACCTCTCATAAACAGGGAGCACCTTTCACCTATGAACTGTATTGGTATAATATGGTGAACTACTGAAATTCACTTCATCAAGTATAAAGCTACCAAACCACAGGTTGTGTTTGCTTGAAGGAAAATGGCTGAGTGGGTTATTTTAACTATACGGGCCTAAAATCCTTCTTGCTGGTACAATGTGAAGTTTCTTTTAGTTTTTTTCTTTCTTTCTTTCTATGTGCAGACTTTCAGAGCTTAAAACTAAAGAAAATTTAATAGTGTTTCTTAGGAAATGCAAAAATGCCAGATAGTGTACAAAATGTGCTCAGACTTGTAGCCTGTAGACATTATTAAATGTATTTAAAGGTAAGTCAGTAAGTATTCTGCCTTCTGCTAAGACAGTTTAGGCTTTAGTGGACAGAGTTATTTTCCTCTGGATTAGTCTAAACATAGAAGTTTGGTTTTTTTCACAGATACAACTTGTAATTCCACTTAAACATACTAAATACTAGTTCTTTTGTTGTGTCTCTGGTATCAAAGTTTTGCTTCTCAGATACTTCTCTAAACCTGACCTGTCACTTTTTGTAGGATGGAATTTGAGAATCTTTATTCAGCTACTGTGCTGAGTAAGGCTATCTCCTTGGTTACATAAACTTGGGAGAAAAGATTTAAATTCTATTTTTTATAGCTTTTACTAACCTTTGAGGTGTCAATTATTAGCAACATGTTTACTCTTGAAAAGGTACATTCTAGAGATATCTTTAATGCCTGCTAGGAAGTTTGGGTTCTGGAGCTGAGAGCTCTTGTCTCAGTTTTGACAATGGCTTTTCACTGGGAGGCACAGGGAGTGCTTTACTTTAAAATCTCTTCTGGCCCTCGCACTGTGATGGGGCTTGGGCCTGTGAAAAGACTTTACCAAGCAAGTTCTCAGAGGTATGTCTTTCTCCTTAACCGTTTGGATAAATTTGTACTCCTAATTTTCTGCCTCTCAACTCATTCTCTTTATGAGAAGATAAGAGGTTTCTCAACCAGAAGCTTTGAAGTTAGGGATGTATCTGCATTTTACAGTATGTTTTTCAAGGATCAACATATATCAGGTGTTTAGATTACTCAGCTGTGTCCTCTGTCCTTTTCTTTGTACCCTAGTTTCTAAAGTAAGAACACCACCAGCATGTAGTTGCAGTTCTAAATTACAATCCCTATTTATAACTGTGGCAGGGTCAGCCTTATTTCCTTAAGAGTTCCTTCTGTGTTGTCCCTTAGCTAAAAATCATAGGAAATGTAGTGTTTCCAGTTTTAAAGTATTTTGATTTGAAAAATGTAAGGTTGGAAGGAAACCAGCTTAGAATGGATGCTGAGAGGATTTCATTGGATTGCTGTCACAATTGTGCATCCTAAAGTTTCTTTTTTTTTGGAATTTGAATTTTAGGTTGCTGACAAGAATATAATACAAACATGTGAATCAAAGTGTTTTTTTTAGTATTGCCTAAGTTTCTAGCATTTAGAAAAAGAGAAAGTCACAGTAATGTGCTAGTTTGTCCCAGAGTGAAGGGGGTCTAATGCTGCTTCTGTTGATGCAGGTGAACAAAATGAGAAATCATGTCAGTGTTTATTTTGATAAAATCTTGCCTTGTGGGAATGTCTGTTCTGGGGCAAATTGTTCTATGCTGCTGGTGTGAGTTAATGTATTGTGTTTAGTTGAAGTCCCCTTAACTTGCTGTTTAACAAAAATTACCAGGCTACAGCAACATTGAATGAAAGAGTGGGTGAATAATTAAGCTTTCTTAGATTACTATTATTACTTTTCTAAAGCAGACAGATAAATGGGACTTGAGCTCTGTGCAACGTGGTCCTTGCTGTTTGCAGTCAAGCTGAAACTACAAAGGGAGAAATTCCCAAAGAGCAGTTCAGATTTGTCTTTGTTGGATTTATGCATTGCAGAAGAAATAGAGGAAAACTCTAGAATATGTTAATAAGTCTAGATTTTAGTGTTTGTATGATGATGCTTGTGGAGTACTGCAAAAAGCCCAGATGTTCTAAGATAGGCACTAATAGAAATTTCTTAACTTTAATGTTCTTAAATGCCATGAACATACCATTAAAGATGACCTAAAATGCAACTCATTAAGTACAGTCCAGCTTTTCTAGCAGCTTTCTTCTATTCTGAGCATCTCTCCAAGTGATTTTAATTAGCTCCTGGGCCGTTGTGCCTTTTGCTCAACATGATGGCCTTGTTAGGATTAGCCAGTTCAGGATTCCTCATTTGTTAGCCAGAGGATTAACAGGGCTGCCTCCAGGCAAGCACTTCACTTCCCTGGGATAAATGAGTTAAAACCATCCAGGTTAGGATTCATGCTTCATATTTCAGGTGGTTTTTAAAGGTAAATGAAACTTGAATTGGAAGGCAGGAGCACTTTACCACATACTTTATGGAGCTCCCACAACAGAAGAACGTTGGGTTAAAAGAATAAATCCAACTAATAGGTGGGCTCTCAGCCCCTTTGAGGCTGAAAACTTCTGAGAAATGAAACAGCCTCTATGATTTTTTCAAGCTTGTTGTGAATTGGAGAGGAGCATGTATTATTAGCATTGCAAAATGCCATCTCTTGTCACAAGGTGTGGTTACTATTTGAAAAATCAAAGTACAAACTAAGGTTTGATTAACTGTCTAAAAGGTAAGTGGCTGTTCTGAATCAAATCACCTGATTTTGTGCATATCTGGATTTCAGTGAGGTAAAACAGTTCAGTTCAGTTGTTGATAGCTAAGTTTAAAAAACTTGATATTAAAATAATTAAGTTACTACAGAATTGTATGTGGAGGTAACCTGGACCTAAGGTGAATGCAGTTGAACTAATGGCTTCAACTTCAGTGGGCCCTTACCAGGGTTGACTCAGTAGACAGTACTGGAAAGGAATTGGTGGATACTTCTCACTTTTTTGGTAGTACCAGGGACTCAGAGGTAGAGTATGATTATGATACAAGTGTACAGAATAATACTGGATACCCTGATACACGGGTGAATGCTCCAGGGAGAGAGGAAACATTCAGCAGAAGGATTTAAAACTAAATTCTGTGGGTGAGCGTGCTCCCACTTAATTTGCCTCTTCCTAATATTGAAACACTGCATTTTAGGCTGGTTACTTCAGTTTAAAATGTTTGGAAGAAGCGATCTGCTCTTTTGGATTAACTTCATATTTCATTCCTCTGGAGGAGTGGGGATTCTTCTTCCTAGGCCTGGTGAGATGTCCTTGAGAAGTAAATGTAGCTGTTCATGCTCTCCCTGTAGGAATGAGGTACCTTTTTTTTAAAATCTCTGCCCAGTAATGCAGGGGTGATGAATGTAAAACATCCAGAGAGAGCCTATGAGGTGTTGGGTGTCTTGCTGCACACACAGAATTGTGTTGTGCCTGCAGGGGTGCAGAGGCTGGAGTGCATTTTATCTTGTGGGTGCCGTTTTTGTGGTCAGTCAGAGCACACTGAAGCTCCGGTAGAGTTGGCACAAGCAAAGCAATAGGAAAAGCTTGTGCCTTGAGGAGGAAATCCAGGCTCTGCTTGTTTTGGTCAGTTAGGAACACATTCTGTAAATCAGGGAACTTCTAGTGGCGGGCCCAACTTGTCAGCTCCAGAAAAATGAGTGTGTTCATGCCTTACTCCATTGTGGTTAGTTGGCAGCTTGAACTGGTGCTGCCAGTGCTTCTGTTCTTTGGCTACAGGCAGAGCTGGGGCTGGAAGGGAGGACTTGGGTTCAAGGAAAGCAGGCAGCAGCATCCTGGAATCCAGATGAAGTCCAGGAGCTGGGAGTGGCTGCCATATATTTCCTGCAAGCTCCAAGCTGGGCAGTATTGCATTTTACCTGACTTTGTTCTGTTGTGGTCATCACGGATAATTTATAGACTGAGCACTGGCACTTGGTCATCTAAAGGTGGCTTAGTGGTTGGGATATTTGTGATTGTCATAGAGGATTTTGGTTCAAATCTCTGGCTTCTATTGAAAAGCAAATCGAGACCTAAAATTTAGGGTTACTACAGTAGATGCAAAGTAACTTGTGGTGCAGTAGAAGAATCTTCCCACTCAGTTCTACACTGAGCAGCAGCTCTTAAATATTTTTAAACCTTTTTAATGTGAGAGCCATACGCACAAAGAAAATGTAAGTAGGGGATGTATGAGAGCCTTGTTATGCAGGGAAGAGTGCCAGTTTTTCCTAAATTTAGCTAATAGTTACAGAGGTTCTTAGTGAAACTTACATTGAGGTAACTGGATTTTGCTACAACAGGAAATGCAAGCTGGAGGATGTTAGCTCATGGCATGAAGATGTCTTAATGAATTAATAAACACTGCAATGTCTGTTTTGTATAAAACTGCAGAATTTCATTTGAGTGAGTCTTACCCTTTCTGGTACTTGTATTACCTCTTTTAGTCCTTGCTGCTTTTGATTCTTATCTTGCAATCCTTTTGGTATTATGTCCACTCAGAAATATGCCATTAAAGACATTTAAAGCCATTCAACTTTTTTTTATTTTTTTTTTTTTTCAAACAGTGAATTGCTACAAATTTCAGAACAAAGAAAAGCTGTGCTTGTAACATAGGTGGTGACTTAGAAGGATTTAATAAACCATATGTATAGTATCTTTGCTAGATTAACCTGTGGAATATACTGTCCCCTCAGGCAAAGTCGTTGCTGGTGATCAGGTATCTTGCTATCCATCGATGTTAGTGCAGTGTTTTGATGCATAGCAAAAGTGATGAGTGCCCTTTCCTTTTAAAAAAAAAATTATCAGAATAGCAGCATGAAAAACCCACAGGATTTGTCATGCAGAAGAGCTGTCAACTGGCGTAGAACTAGCACAGAACTGCATCTGACAGTCTCTGACAAACAAAAGTCCAGCTGCAGAGATGCCTGCAGCTTTTTCCCTGACAAATGTCTGAGCTTGCTGTTGTATTCCTTTCCTTACAGCACTGGTTCTAGCTCTGCTTCCATTGACACTCCTCCCAGCTGGAGCTTGCTTTTGTTCTTTGCTGCAGATACTCCTAACTTCTGTGTATGTTACTCACTGGAGACTTGTCCTGCTGTGGTCTAGCTATGTCTGGTAGGCAGAGGTTGGCTGTTAGCCCTTCTTGAAATGAAGTTGGCATTTTTTTGTTTCTATTTCTGTTTTGTAATGTAAGGAATGTGCAAATACTTGAGGAAAACCAGCCAACTTCTATTTTTACCTGAGTCAGGCAAATACTACCATTACTTGTTTGTACTCTCCCACACAACCTGTAACCTGTTTCTTTTAGATGTGAGAGAACACTAAAGTAGGTTGAAAGTTGCCTTAGGAAAAATGTCTTTAAAATTATGTTTTTACCTGCTTCTTTCTGGGCTCCAGGACAGTGTAGATCCACCCTGTAAGTCTGGGTCTCTTGAGCTGGTGTTTCTCACGCCAGGTAGTGATTAGCTCTTGTGTAAGCTTTTTCCAAGCGTGCAAGAGCAGCAGCATCACAGTGGTAGAGATTGTTCTGAAATGCTGTGTTTTGTGTGGCTTCCATGTTGCAGCCTTCAGCAGAAATAATGTTGATTCAGGATTTGAAAGAGGGTGTTTGGCTCAACTGCTCCTGTTACATACAGTGCTTCTTACAAGCAGATTTTGGGAACTGGGCGAGAAACACGGTGGGGAAACACTTGGCTGTTGGATTTTCTTCTCAGATCTGACAGTGCTGAATCTTACTGTTAAACCTAATGTTTATTACTGTGGGTTTTTTATGGTATTTTCAAGCATTTGGTGAGTTCTCTCCTTAAATTATATTGAAAGTCTAGAAGGGGTGAGTTCCAGTCACTGCAAAGAGACCAGTACACTTCAGACATGGAAGCTGCAGCAAAATGGCCAGATGTACAACATGGGTTTTAGATTATTGAAGGACTTAAAAGGGGAGAGAGAGCTTTTTCTTTTCCACTGTTCTTACTAACTTTTTTTATGTCAGCTTCAGTGTCAGAGAATGCAGAGCCTACACCTGAAGAACAGGACAAGTCGCTTGACAAACCAAAACAGAAAAAGAATCGTTGTTTCATGTGCAGGAAGAAGGTTGGACTTACTGGTAAGAAATATTGATTTCAGTTTCCTTAGGCTTGTTTAGGCTTTGGACCTTTGAAATATTATCTTAAAGGGAAAATGGGGCATGGTCATCTGATGTTGATTGGAAATAACAGTCAAAGGTGCTTTCAGCTGACACTTACTAGATTAGTCATTCACATATCGTTTTGTTTTTCAGCCTCCTGTCTTTAAGTGAAGTTCATAATTCCAAATACTTTATTTTGGGAGTCTGCTTAGCTGAGAAATTAGATGACCGTTTGCTGCCATTCACTAGGCAGCTTTGCAGTGGTCCAGTGAAAGGGCCTGAGTTCTGCAGGCTGAAGATTCATAAACACAGCAAAAGATCAGGAGTTCTCTAGGAATGTTCTGTGCTAAATGTTCATGTTTGCATGCTAGTGTCATGCAAAAAGAAGGAATGGTCAAGTCAAATCTTGCTGTAATCACTTAAAAATGTATTATTTGTGATTCTTATGCTTTCTGCAGCAGAGGCTCTTTGGCTGATTGATTGACACTGGTGACTGAGATTTATTGCTAGTGAGTGAACACATTCAGGATTTAGAACAAACCAATGTAATTAAGAATGTTGAAATGTCTGAGCTGCTGTTTCTGTCCACAGGGTTCGAATGTCGGTGTGGAAACGTTTACTGTGGAATGCACCGTTACTCAGATGTACACAGTTGCTCTTACAATTACAAAGCTGATGCTGCTGAGAAAATCAGAAAAGAGAATCCTGTAGTTGTTGGGGAAAAGATCCAGAAGATCTGAACTGCTGCTTCTGCTGGAATACAAAAATCTTCTGACCATCTGCAGATTAAATTGACTTGAGCTTTTTTCCTTAGTCATCAGGAACGTAGAGCAGTGTATCTTGCCTAGACCTTTTAATCATGCATGTCATCAGATGAATAGATTTTTTTGTTTTTGTTTTTTTTTGTTTTGAAAATGACTCTGAACATTATTTTCATTGCAGTTTTCTGTGGCTGAAGACTTAAGTAAACTTTACAAGTATTATCCTTTAAGATCATTTTAATTTTAGTTGAGTGCAGAGGGCTTTTATAACAAACGTGGAGAAAATATTGGAGGGCTGTGCTTTTCCAGGATAAAACATGCATGCGTTAACTTTGCAGTTTATTTTCTTGTTGTATATAGCTTTTCTCTGCAGCACAATTTCCTTTTTTTTTTTTTTTGATAATGCCTTTTACGGCACAACTAGTTATCAGTAACTGAATGTATTTTAATCATTATGGCTGCTTCTGGTTTTTTTTTTCCCATTAACGAGAGGTTATACATGTTCGCATATTAGCTTGTTTGCACCCTCTACCTATTTATGTATGAATCATTTGTAATGAGAGTGTGTGCTGAGATTGTGTGGGGTTTTTTGTTGTTTTCTTTTTTTTTTTAATTGGGGTTTGTTTTGTGTGTGTGGGGGGAAGGCTGTATGCACTTCATTGACTGCAGTTTTCATTGGGATTACATCCATCAGTTTGTCTGTACACAAATATGAAGAATGATCTGAAGTACCTGTGCTGTATTTATGTTTATCCACGTCTTAACTTTGATTAAATAAAATTTAAAAAAGTCTGAGCCCCTGTGGCTGTCACTGGCATATATAATTTGGATTTCTCTTGCTTTATTTTAATTGGGACCTTCCATTTGCAGTTCCTTTACTTAAAGTGTGTTTATTCACAGCAACCATGTGTATCCCAGTACCAGCTAAATTCTAATTTTTTTTTTATCTTTTCACCTGCAATTACCAGAGACACTGCAGTTTCCAGACATTGTCTGTTGATTCTGTCTGGGGGGATCTCCATGCTTCCTGTGCAGCCCATCACTGTTATGCAGGAGTTTGGGTCATTTGTGGCATTATGACAATGTACTTCAGTTGGGCCAGACCTAAAGGTAAAACAGATGTGGCCAGTGACCAGGCTGTGGAGCCATGTGTGTGATTCTGGTTCTAGCAAATAGCAGATCCCAAATCCCACAGCACCATCTGACAGCAGTGTTGGAGGAATTGTTCCTTTCTTGCCTTATGGGGGTGCTCAGTGAGTTTCTTCAAGGGTGCCTGTCCTGGCATCAAAGTCTGAGCCTCAGCCCTGGTCATCTCCATGACTTAAAGGTGGTTTATGTAGTGCCATGGAAACTTCAGCCAGTGCTGCTTGTCACCAAACCTAACAGTACACTAATAAAGTAGCACCAGCTCCTCTCCAGATGGTCCTGATCTGCAGTTGAAATCTCACTGGGTGACTTGCTGCTGCTTTGGAGCATTTGTGAAACAAATGTGATGGCACAGCTTTATTTAAAACATTAGATTTTTTCATCAAAGCTGGCTCCATTCTTTAAAATTCGGAATGCTCTTTAAATGCTATAGCTGGCAATTAGTAAAGCACTACATTTAGGATATAAACTGTGCGGCAGAAGGAGCTTCCTCTGGTAGTTACAGAAAGTAATCTGCATGATCAAATAATAAATGAAGTCACTTGTGCTTGCAGAAATGGCCTAACCACAATCTACCAAGCAAACAGAGTTTATAGTAAAGGAAGGAAGGAATAAATAACTTACTGGCAAGTTTCAGTAATGCTCTGCCTTATCACAGGGCAAAGATCCTGTATTTCCTCAGAGCATTTACTAAACTTCCTCTTACACAGCACAGAGCATGGAAGAGCAGCAGCCTCCCCTTTGGTGGGTGTTTCCCTTTCCCTTCCTTTTAGCTGCTACTTCCCTATTCCCTAATTCTTCTCACTGATTCCTCCCTCTTCCCTATTTCTGGTCTCTATTTTCCTCAGCATGTTCTTTCCTCTTTCCTGTGTGCCCTTCTGACAAACCTGCCTTTCACCTGCCAATGATGCTTCTGGGCCAGACAGAGAGGAGACACCATAGATTTCACAAGGGGGAAGGAATCTGTTACATTTGTGTTTTCTGGTGTCTGAAAGAAGAAAAGGTACAAGAAAAGTACATGTAACTCCCTTTACCACCACCTGTTATGAAGCAGCTGCTCCTCTGGCTCTCGATTACAGGATAGGATCTTTGCCTGGCAGTGCCCACGGTGAGGCAGAACCATGCTGGGGAGTTTTGTTTCCACACCTGTCCTCCTCCAAGCAATCTACTAACCCTCCTTTGGCCTGGTTTGTGCAGGGGGCTCAGAGGGAATATTGAAGGAGTTTCTGGTCCGGTTGTATAAGCATACCTTTAGATTGGAAATCCACCTTTCCGTGACACCTGAGAATTGCATGTCATGTTTGTTTGCTTTGGCAGTGTCTCTGCATTATCCTGGTGGTTGATCTGCTCTTCAATCTATTTTGTGTCATCAGCTTGAGGTTAGCAGATTAACATTTTAATTAACACCAGCACATTTACAGCGCTACAAAATGCTTGAGTAAATCTGTCTCCTCACGTTGGACACTGTATTGGAACAGGCTTTCAACGTGGTTTGGTTTCAGTTTGGGAATAAGCAGGTTCTATAACCCAGCTCCTGTAATCTGGCCACGAAATATCTTCCCTGTTTAAAACATTTCCAACAGGGGAAATTTTATAGGAAATCTTTCACAAGTTTGTGCTAGGCATTGGGTTAAATTATATAAGACCCCTTTTCAAACAGCACCTTGTAAATTTGTGTCTCAACGAGTGAGTGGCTGTCACAGGTTATGTCATCTTGCACTCAATCTCTGGCTGTACAATTTTCTGCATTTCTTCTAATTACTCCTCTGCTCCCCCCCCCCAAAAAAAAAAAAAAGGTTGAGCAGCAAACTAATTCTTCGGCTTGGCAATCACATGCATCTTCCTGTTTTTATTGGAAAGCAGTGGTCTTTGCTATTTAGTTCTAATTTCAAGGATGTTCCTTCATTGGTTTCTACTTCTGAAAATGAGTGAGTTTTCTCCTGCAGGTGGGAAAAAGCTGGGACTGGGAGCAGTAGGACTGGCCTCCCTGTTCTTTATGGTTGGCTGCACATATGTCTCTGATTTTAAGATGGTGGAACTGTCCAGAGAAAATGGAAGGACTCAGTGAGATGCAGCAGCCTTGCAAAACTGAAAACCATGCGAAGTGCAGTTTCAGGTGTGAATTGTGCAACTTCCCAAGGGCTGCTGAGCTCCTGGTGGGAGGACTGCTCCGTGTGAATGTAATCATTTCACCAGGGCCCTGGCATGTAAGTGACCCCTCTGAAGGTAAATAAGGACAATTACCTCTGTGTTAGAGGTGTTGGATTCTCCACCTGCAGCGAGGTACCTGTTACAGGAAGGCCTTGGTTTCACATGAGGGTTTGTAAAATCATGGAAGAGTTAAGGTTGGAAAAGACCTCCAAGATCATCAATCACAGCTGCTAACCCAGCACTGCCAAGTCCACCCCTAAATTAAAAGCCACATCTTGACATCTTCTAACTACCTGCAGGAAAGGCAACTGTGAGCAGGAAGACCCCATTTCTCCAGGGTTGCTGCCTGGCTGGGAGCAATTAGCAGCTGCTGACTCAGACAAACCTCTGGCACTGATTAACCACTGCCAGGGACCAGGCAGAGGGGTGGGATGGTGGCAGAGCAGCGATTGGTTTGTGTCTGAGGATGGAGGGTGGGATTTGATGCTTCTCTGCTCTGGGTTACAGCACCTGGAGAGGCTCTTCCTCCTCGGAAGGCGCGGAGCACCTGGGAGGTGGGAGCAGTGTGTAAGCAGGGACTGCTCGGGGTTCAGCATGTCTTTCATCCAGGTAGACAAGGACTCGGATTTCCCTCTCCAAAATCTCCCATATGGGGTTTTCTCCACGAAGGAGGAGGTGAGTAACAGCAAACTTTGTTCGTGGGAAGTTGTAGTTGTTCCAGGGCTATGAGAGAGCAGAATTTCCCAGCAATGTGGGATAAAGGAAGACTTCCCAGCCTGAGACATTCACAGGCTTCCTGACTTGATGGCAAAGCTGTAGCTGCCACATTGTGTTTCCTTAGTGTGGTTATTTTGATGACAGCTTCTTTGAAACTGCACAAAAGAAATCAGAAGTGTTAATACTGATGGGAAATACTTTGGCTAATATGTACAGTAGTTCCTGTGTAATTTTGACCATTTTTGTGACATTATTAAATCTGTGTTTGACCCTTTCACTCCCTACGTAGAGGCACAGCACATTTCGTACTCACCTTTCTTTTTTAATCTCGGTCCCTCATTTTCTTTGTAAACATGCCGTGACCCTTAAGAAGCCACATTAACTACTGCTCTTGGTGAGTTTTGTTGGTGGCTGCCAAACCATTAAACCAGGGTACCAAATGTGTGTTTTACCTGTTTTTGCAGCTGACCTATTGTGTTTTATTGGGCCTGTGTTTATGCAGTGCTGTATTGAACGTGTGCAAATGTGTCATGTTTAAACCTGTGCCCAAAGTCTGCAGGTTGAGCCGGCTCCAGGCCTTCTATTTTATGATCACATAAGAAAATGTGGCTCAACCTTGCTGCCAAGGAGGTAAAAAATTCTGCCAATTTTCATGAGAACTGAGCCCAGCTAGGCTGAACCTCACATGTCTGAGTGCCTGATGGAGCTCCAGAGGTGTGTCCTCCTGGAGAAAGGGAAACAAGCCAAGAGCTGCTTCTCAGAAGGAAAAAGTGGAGAATTTATGTCATTGCTTGTGGAAACTTCATTATTATCTCCTGGTGTCTGCTGCTTATCTGTGTAGGTTAAAAAAAAAAAAAAAATCAAACCAGAAGATTGTGTTTTCTGATGTGGTGTTTTCCAAAGAGAAACCTAAGATGGTGCATTTAATCTATTCCTAGATGTGTGTGCTGTTATCTAGCAAGTCTGCATTATTTTTCTGCCTTCCTCAGTAATTTTTCTCTGAAAGAAACATCTTCACTGAAACCCTATGAAATGACAGGCAAGACTCAGAGAAATTATTTAGGAGAAAAATGTTCTGATAGTAGCTGAATGTTTTAATGATTTCAGGCTAAAACAATTGGTGTCATTCCTGACTATCCCAGTTACAAATTAACCTGACATGACCTTTAGCTTTTTTTCTGCAGGAATGTTTGCTGAATAAATACTTACCCCCACTTTTGGAATCATGTTTGGAAATTAAAGGTTAAAATATAGGTTTAATAGCACAGATCTTTGAAGATGGTTATTTTGGTGAGCTACTTTTCAGAGTGACTGCAATAGTTTGTCTCTATTTGCCCAAAGACACAAATACTGGAGGCTCTGGTGTTTTTTTGCCCTGTGCAGCTGCCGTGGGTCTGTCGGTGCTGCTGCCACGCCATCGCCGCCGGCGCCGCGTGGGCCCAGGGGATGAACAGGAGCTTTGTCTCTTGGGCTGCATCTGCCAGGGGGTGCAGCCACGTTCCCCTGGGCGTGTGGGATGCTGTTCCTGCAGCGAGGATCCAGGGATGATCCAGGCTGGGCTTGGCATGCAGGTCCTGGGCTCTTCGTGTGGTGTGAGGATGGCAATGTAGGGCAGCCTCATCCAATGTGGCCCAGAAATCGTGTGCCTGAGCATGATGTGCTGCTTTCCTGCTGCCATCCGAGCAGTCCAGAGCACCCTCAGTCCTCTGGGGAGGAGCTGGGGTGCAGAAATGCCTGACTTTCCAATGGCATGCATATAGGGACGGGATCCATCCTGCCCATAGCCTCTCTATGCTTCAGTTTCCCACTTGTAGGAACATTTTCCTACTTCACAGCATATTCCAGATGTTTGGGCTTATTCTGCAATGCTTGTCATTAATGAGGGGTGGGCAAATACTCCTGGGGGAAAGATGGCAGGGAGAGACACCTCTGCTTGTTGTGCAATCTTTTCCCCAAAAGACTGGGGATGAGGCTCTTTTCCACCCCTCAAGGTCTGCAGGGAGTCTGCAATGATGCTCTGCCCAGAGGTCTTAACATTTTTCAGCAGCCAGACTCATAGACTGGCTCTTGATTATCCACTGCTGTGGTACTGGACCTTTGTCCTGGACGAGCTAAACTCCATGGTCACTGTCTTCCCCTTCTTGGGGCATTTTTGGCATAAACTCTTCTTTTTCCCCTCTTCTCACTGCTTTTCAGCCTCGGCACAGGCTTGGGGTAGCAATTGGAGACCAGATTTTGGATCTCAGCGTCATTAAACATCTTTTCAATGGACCAGCTCTTGCCAAACACCAGCATGTCTTTGACCAGGTATTTATCAGTCTGTTGTTCTAATTTCCACGTGCATTTTAGATATATTCCATGAGGGACTTCAGCAACTTGTGGTGAGACAATGAACATGAGCTGGAAATATGTTGTCAGGTGGGTTCTGGCACAGGGAAGACCATCACAGGTGTGATAGCAAGGAGACCAGGGACACTGGGGGTCCAAAGGTCATTTTCCAGGAAAATGTCATCAGCCTTTGGCAATGCAGGGGTCTGAGACGAAGCCTAAATGTTAATTCTCTCCTGCTTGTGCCTTCAACACTCCACAGATGGGATATAAATGACAGGGAGGTAAAGGTAAATACAAATGACCTCTGGCTGCAGCTGCTTGAGATACCAAAGCCCCCAGGGCCTGCAGGGTGTGTTAGGATGGGGTGATGCAGCAGGTGTGTGCTGTGTGGATGGGGGTGCAGGGCACGGGTGATCGGGGACCCCATAACCACCCCATAACCCTGGCCACGGGCATCCAACACCAGGATGAAAGCGTGGGACATCTTCCAGCACGTGAAGGATAAGAAAAACGTGGTCTTTTCTTTGCCCCCCACCTCTGTGTCGCTGTCAGCCCACCCTGAATGCCTTCATGGGGCTGGGCCGGCTGGCGTGGACCGAGGCCAGGGTGGTCCTGCAGAGGCTGCTGTCAGCTGGAGAGCCCACCCTGAGGGACAACGCCGAGCTGCGGAGGAGGTGAGGGAGCAGAGGGTGGCTGCGGGCACGGGGAGATGTCAGCTGTGCCCTGTGTCACCTGAGTGACAGGACACCAAAAATGACAGCGTGACGTGGCCAGCTGCCTCCTACGTTGGAATTAACCAGGGTTTGTGCACATCCAGTGCTTCCTTCTCTTAATTACAGAAAGATTAATCTGTGATTAATCCCGTGGCTGCCCACAGATCAGGGGTGTTTCCTCCACCTGGAAACAGCAAGCTCTGCCCCAGGGTGTGTCCGGACCTGCTGCCTCTCTGGGGAGGCTGAGTGAGGCTGCCCCGACAGGCGTGGGCTGGGCTGGTCCTCTGACCATGGCCCTTTGGCCGTGGCCTGCCATGGAGACATGGCTTCAAGGGTCTGCACCTCCCTCCCTGCTCCCAGCTGGAGCAGGCGTGGGGAGAGCCCCCACTTTGTCCTCAGCAGCCACTTGACCTTGCTAAAACTCAGTATGTGGTCACAACTTGGCTTCAGGCTCGGGGCAGTGCCGTGATGTGGGGGCAGGAGGGGAGGGCTCTGCTCTGTGCTGGTGGAACACGTGTGTGTCCATTATTCCCACGGCTCTCCTTTGTACCAGAGCGATGCTTTAAACACAAAAGCTCCTGCCCTGGCAGTGAGCAGGGGTTGTTCCTCCCTGTCCTGCCAGGGGGATTGGGAGGATTTGGGCTCCCGTGTGCAGGAGAGGGGTTGAACCATGCTTCCTGCATGGATCTTCCCTGAGCAGGACCCAGGTAATTTCCCTGGGTGCAAGTCAGACACCCCAAGAGCTACATGCCATGAACTCACCCTTCCCACACAGCAGAGGCAGGGGTGTCCTGGGCATGGGCAGGGGGGGTTCTCTGTGTCCCTTGGGGATCCAGCCAGCCCCAGGTGTGCCCCCTACCCACTCACACCCTGGTTGTGGTGTAACCATCCCAGTAACAGCAGCGTGTGCAGTCACCAGCTTTTCTGCAAGGTTTTTCTCTGCAAGGCTTTTTCTCTGCAAGGCTTTGCAAACTAAATTAAGGAAGGAGCTGGGAGAGCAAGCCAGTCTCTTCCATGCTTCTTATGGGTTGTCACTGCAAGTTTTCCTAGATCTGAAGGCATCATTTTTCATTTCAGAGCATTTGTACCTCAAGCTTCTGCGATGATGCACCTGCCCGCTCACATCGGTGAGTCTCCCCCAGCCAAGGGCAGCTCCGTGCTGCCCTTTGCTCCCACACGGAGCAGCTGCTCTATTTCCAGCTTGCTCAGACAGACAGATCATAGCTGTGACAGGGAATGGGTTTTGCAGCAGCCAGAAGTAGATTATTGTACATAATAAAAGGTAGGTGCTGTCTGTGGCACAAGAATAAAAGCCTGGGGAAGCTCAATAGCAGCCAGAGCACTCCTGGATGCAATTTCCACTAAATCAGGGGCATCTGGTGGTACATAACTCCTGTCATCAGACTGGCATCACCAAAGGCCTTTGTGACTAGAGCCAGGAAAGAAACACTTGTTCAGTTTCCAACAATTTCCCCTTTTGCCATCAGAAAATAATTCAGGTGTTGCAAAGTTTCCAAGGCAGATAGTCTGGCACAACATCATAAACAGGTTATTTCCTGGGAGTTTCCACTCCCAGACCATTACTCTGTATCCAAGATCTTACCTCCACTCCCACGAGGCCATGGACTGCTTTGGGATTAGTATATTGATATAGACATATAAGCATTTCCTGTTTTTAACAGGTGTTTGTATTTGGACCCAAACCAACTTGATCAAAGTCACTTGAGGCCATGACCTTCGTAGGGGCAGGGATGTGAACTCTCCCATTTTCCATCCAAGCTCTGTTCTGAGCTGGCTTTTGGCTTCCATGGGGCACAGCCCTGATTTGGGACAAAGTCTTAGCCTGTCCCAGAGGAAACACGAGGCGTTCCCATAGGTGTGACATCTTCCTGAAAATAGTTTCAGGTTGAATATGTCTTGTCGGACGATTGCTGGCTCCTGGCTCCCGTGAGTGCTGGGAACAGAGCAGTGCCCTGGTGTGGCAGAGCTGGATCCCGCAGACACGAGGCTTTCAGGATTCCACAGCACTTTAGTGCAGCTCTGTCCTGTGTGCGGATCGTGCTGTCCTGAGTGGCCGGATCCTCCTCTGGGAGGCTGGAACTGCAGGGCAGAGCTTGCTGCCGGATCCTCCTGGAGCTGCTGGATGACCTGCTGAGCTCTCTCACCAGCATCACGCAAACGCGCCCTCCCAGATTGGGTTTTTCCCTCTTCCCTGCGGTTTCCCCTGGATGCGGAGGGTGGGAGCTGTTTGCAGGGATGGCAGCAGAGGGCAGCAGATGTCCTGGGTATCGGCCGAGTCCCCGCACCGGGCGCCGCCGGCGAGGGGAAAAGCAGCGCCAGTTGCCTTCTCTCCGGAAAGGGGGCTCTGTTTTATGTCCCACGTTTCCCCTCCTCTTCTTTTCTGGAGTCTTAAAAATAAAATTAAAAAAAAATTAAAAAATCAATTTTTGTATGCATAATTTATAGGTGAGCTGTTAATCACCCCTCTATGATATTAATGATATCCCCCGAGCGTTCTTGCTGTCTCCTTTCCTGCTCTTTTCGTTGCCAGCAGCCCGTGATGTGCTTTAGCCCCCGCAGATGAGGGACTTTCCTGCCACTGATCCCTATTTTATGGCTTTTTTCCTCACGCAGGAGATTACACTGACTTCTATTCTTCACGCCAGCATGCCACAAACGTTGGAATCATGTTCAGGGGAAAGGAGAACGCTCTGATGCCCAACTGGTGGGTAGCTTGGGGTTTTTTGGGTTTTTTTTAGCATTGTTTTGCAGGCTTATCTGTAAATATCTGTGGTGTTTGAAAGGTCTGAGTGCTTTTTCAGGATCACACTGATGAGAATCAGTGTTGTCCAGAGTTCAACACCAGAACCAAACCCTACCTGTCTCAGTTGAGTCTTTATTGCCCTTCGTTGCAGTGCCAACACCAGTTCCCGTGCAGCCCCCTAGCTCAAAGACAGATTTACCTAAGAACCTGGGTTTTGCTGAGTGACAAGAAAGCAGGGTCTAAGGTCCAAGGAATTAATCGGAGCAGTGGCACAGGAATGCATTAAGGCTGCCACATGGCTTTGGATTAATAGCTTGCTCATGTCTTTATATTGGAGTAAGGTACAGATGTCCATGCCCATCTATGCAGATCTCCCTCTCCTTGTACCTCACACTCCTGTGGTTCTTCCACCCCAAAAAGCTGCTCTGGCACACAGCTAACCCAGGCACTGTGGTGCTCTCTCTCAAGGCTGCACTTACCAGTGGGTTATCATGGCCGAGCATCATCTGTGGTGGTGTCCGGGACGCCCATCCGGAGACCTGTGGGACAAATAAAACCTGACAACGGTGAGTCTGTGGGAGGATTTTAAAAAAGAAAATTACTTATTTTGTGTTTTACTTTTACTCCACATCAGAGATTAGTGAAGTGGGGGGGTCTGGGATGCCTTGCCTAAAGCCCAGCCTGGGGTCAAGGCAAGAGAAAGCCTTGTTTAAATCCATCTTCTGTTTCCATATCAGGCAGCACCAGCTGCTCTGTTTCTTCTGGCCATTACTTCTATTTTCCTACCTGCCTCTCTGGTGTAAACTATTCTTTCTTCTACCCACAGATAAACCTCCAGTGTTTGGTGCTTGTAAACGTCTGGATATCGAGCTAGAAATGGTGAGGTTTTTTTCTCCTTGTGACTTGAAAAACATTAAAATAGAAACAGCGAAGAAAGGGCAGGTTTAGCTTCTTCTAAACTGAATGTCCCATAAGGTCCATTCCTGTGTTCCTCTCTGAGCTGTCTGTGCTACAGGCAATAAAGATTTCTGTGGAGCAAGAAATCCACAGTTTGGATGAGGAGCAGGATGCTTTTGCTCCTTGGGAGGTTTGCTCCTACAGCTCTCAGGCTGGAAAACCTCTCCTGGCCAAAGCTGAGCACAAGCAGTGCTGTCCGGCAGCAGAATTCTTTTTATCAGCCACCACAGCCTGTTTCCTGGTTAGCAGTTACCTCTGCACTGCAGCCAGGATCTGTCAAAGGACACTGGGGTTTTGGAAGTGCAGCCTGTCTGCACCTTGAGCTAGAGCGGAGGAAGCCCTGAGTTCTTGGCAGTGGGATTCAAACCCCTCATTCTCCTGTCTGGAAAGTTGAAACCTGTGCTGTGGGTGTTGTAAAAATACATGCTTGGAAGGCGCATCATCTTGTGGCTTAGTGTGGTCCAGAAGGGAGAGCTTCATAGGATTTTATTAAGATTTATATCGTTTTAATGGCTTGTATAATTTTTGTATGATTTATTCCCAGTCTTTCTACTTTAAAAAAAAAGAAGTGTAAGAAGTGTAATATTGATGGAAATGGTTACAAAAATGAAGTGAAAGAAGTCTTTAATGCTGTGTGTTTTGCCAATCAGTGCCATAAGGGGGAATGCAGTCTCATAATTTGGGGTACCCATGGTGCTGCCATAGCTCTGCTTTGCAGACTGGGTTCTACTGCTGGCTGCTGTGAGAGCAGAAGGGAAAACTTCCATGTTGTTGACAGAGACAACTGAGATTCCCTGTGGAATCCTCTGCCATGTGCAGGCTGCAGATTCCTGAGGGAGTGAGGGCAGGCACACGGTTCATGGCCTGCTTTACTCAGTGGGCACATTTCCCCACCTGCCAGCTCTTCCTCACAGTCATGCCAGCCTCCAGCCACATTCAGCATCCCCTTGGATGACTCCAAACTCCTTCCTGTTCCCTGCCTGCAGCAAACAGTCCCTGAGTGGGCAAACCTGTTCTACATCCGGACTGGAATTAGGAGGGACCATTTTCCCTCTTGCGTTTTGACAACATCGTGCCCTTGTTTAATGCCTGTCTCTAAGCAACACAGAGCTCTTAAGTAATTCAAGCCTGCCAGCTTCATGGAGGGGATGAAAGGGGAGTAGGCCATGGGTTTTGTCCAAATGGTGTAGGAAATTCTGCAAAACTCCTCTTGTCCAGCCTCTGTTGCTGCCATCTGTAGCTCTCTGTGCAGTAAAGATTTTTAGCTTCAAAAACTTGATCAGCATGTTGCTTTTCGATTCCAGGCATTCTTTGTAGGTCCTGGAAACAAGCATGGGGAGCCCATTCCTATCAGCAGAGCCCAGGAGCACATCTTTGGGATGGTCCTCATGAACGACTGGAGTGGTAACCAGTGCTGCGGGAATCTGCCTGGAGAGGGGGTTACAGCACCAGGGAAACCCTAAAGAGGCATAAATTACATATTTTAATAGCAGAATGCTGATCACTGAAATTGGATATAATTGAAAGGGGTGGAAATGAGGTGTTGCCTGTATTTTTCAGTGTCTGTATCAATCCATCTTTGATCAATTAGTAGAACCAGAAACTGCTGCCTAGTGAAGATTTATTTACTTATGAAAGAGCTAATATCAGTCTAGTTTGTTCAGGGCAAGGATGGAGCAGTCGTAAAAATGGTGATACCAAGAATGGTGATTGATTTCAGTGTCAGGAAAAGGAAAAAGATTTGGCAATCACAAATTCCTCAGCCTCTGCAAAGATTTAATTTTTTGAAATTTGCCCTACCACTTGCTGGATATAAAAGTATAAATTAAACTGGGGGTAAAAATGTTGATTATATGGGGATGGCCTGATTTGTTTTACTTACTGCTGATTTATCTTCCTAATCTAGCTGGTCTAAGAAAATTGTGTTGAAGGTTCAAAATGGATGGATTTAAATTAGCATTTGGGCACAACAGCTAGAAAAGGGTGGGGATAACATTTTCAATTCATGGTACTCTTTCACAGATCTGAAGGACGGCAATTCCTAGGATATGTTTAACTCATTGCTTTGAATTTTCTCTTCCCAGCCCGTGACATCCAGAAATGGGAATATGTTCCTCTGGGTCCTTTCCTGAGCAAGAGCCTTGGCACAACCATCTCTCCGTGGGTTGTTACCATGGAAGCCCTCATGCCATTTGTGTTGCCAAACCCTGTCCAGGTTAGCAAGAGAAAGGGTTGAATTAAAGAAAAAACAGTGCTAAAAAAATGTCAGCAGAGCTGGAAGGTTCCATCAGTAGAAATCACTGAGCTGTATCCATGCCAAGGATTGTCTCCATGGAGTTTACAGTTGTGATTCTACTTCTGAGCAGATGAAGGCACCCAGGGCCCTCTGAGTTCAAGTGCTCATTGATGTCACTGGTCTTGGCACATGATGTGCTCTCATCCTGCTTGAGCAGGGCAGAAAAATCATCTTTAAAACACTTGGAAAATAAAAAAATCAGAGCTTCTTCTGGGTCTTTGGTAGCACTTAGCATCTAGCAAGTGGTGGGGAGAGGGTGGACTCAAGCCAAAACACTTCGTTCAAGCATTTCCAGTTGTCTGCATTGTGTAGGTGGTTAAAACTGGAAAAAGATAACAGAGAGTCTTGCAGAGACCTCTCCATCTCTGTGCAGGCACAGAGCAAAGGTGTGCTGGCACTCTGTGTTGGGTTAACACTCACGCTGAAATGATGGAAACAGCTTTTGGAAACCTTGTGCAGAAGAGGGAATTGGATTATATGGATACCACTGCTGTTCAGAAAGATCTTTAAAAGTGTGTGCATGAGACCAGGTAAAGCAATAAGTAGTAAGAACTGAGCAGTAAGAATGGTGAAGTGAATGGGTTGTGCAGCACAGCCTGGGTACACAAAAAGTGACTGGAATGGCTTGTGGATTTTTAAATTTCTGTTTGTTTAGGCTATGATGTGTTTTATGTGCTTTTAGGATCCCAAGCCGCTGCCCTACCTTCAGGATAAAGAGCCCTACACTTTCGACATCAAGCTCTTTGTTGCTATTAAAGGTATGGCAAAGATGAGTGGGTTGCAAAGCTGACATTGCCAATTAAATATTGTGGCCCCACCACATCTTTCAGGCACTTTGCTCTGGGCTCCACACTCCTTCTTTTCCCTTTTTGCCCAGATTGCCTGGGTCAGAGAAAGTAGAACTCCTCAAACTCCCCACAGGCTGTGCAGCAATATGCCAATTCCCTAATGCCTCCCAGATGGTCAGCTTCCCTTCAGGACCGTCCCTGAGGGGTCTCCTTGCATAGGCAGGGGTCACTGGGGCATGGAAAGAGCAGATGTATGTGGGATCCAGATGTTAACCCAGCTCAGCCCCACCTTATGGCCCTGACGAGCACTAGGTCCAGATGTTTTTCCCGTAGGAGAGCAGGGAGTGGGAAATGGGCAGCTTGATACTGCTCCAGTGCAACCCACACACTTGTGTTCTGTGAAATCCTGGTCTTGGTAGCAATGGAAAATGTTATTACTGGTTTCTCGCTAGGGATTACAATGATAAAAGAAGTCTCCATCCATCTGTAAAATAAAGAGACTCCAACATCATTCATCCAACACAAACAAATTGCTTCTCTCTTTCTTGTTCTATATTTTCTGCAGGAGAAGGAATGAGCACGCCAACTACCATATGCAGATCCAATTTCAAGGTGAGACTCCAGTATCTTTTGTTTATTTGCAATCTTGCTGATGCCATCAGCTCCAGCCCTAGGCAATTTCAAACACTGCTTTTTGCATTAGACTCATAGAACAGAATCACAGAAACACTAAGGCTGGAAAAGACCTCCAAGATCATCGACTCCAAATGTCAACCCAGCACTGCCAAGTCCTCGACTAAGTCATGTCCCTGACATCCACACACCTTTTGAGCACTTCCAGGGATGGTGAATCCATCATTTATTTCCCTGGGCAGCCTGTTCCAGTGCAGCAGAAGGTCAGATCTCAGTGTCTGGATAGGAGACAGAAGGGAAATTTGGAAGGTGGTGATAGTTCCCCCTGTGAGGTGGAAACACCTGAGTGCTCGATGAAGGGGACAGCTCCCTGCTGCTCGGTTTGGGGTGCCCAGAGCATCCTAAGCTGCTTGCCCATGTGGCAGGGAGCCACGAGGGATACAGGAAGGGAGAATTGCCTCTTGCATTGCAGCTCTGCAGTCACAGCTCTCATTTAGATGCCACTCACTGCTGCCAGCCTGGGGCTGCCCCAACACCTCTGTGGGCAGTGTGGTGGCTCTGCCTCCACCCACTGATTGAAGCCAGGAGATTTATGTGCCAGCTGCAGCAATTCTCAATCAATTTCATATTCACATTTGGCTCTTCGCACAGTAATTATCTTAATCAGTAAATCAGTAGTCAGCAAATCAGTAATAAGTAGATTTTTCTATAAAGCTGTTAAAGTACTGGGTCTAATCATGGAGCCTGGGTCAGCAGTACTGGTCATAGAGAGGAAGAAGAGGAAAAATGACATCCAGCTGAAATAAGAAAATTTTTAAGCTACTTAATTGCATGTTATATTGTGGGGATTACTAATGCCACAGGCCAGGCCACATGACTACATTCTGCATAGCCTAATAGCCCACCAGAGAGCTTTTTCCTTCATTGTTTCATCACTTTAGCCTCCTGTTCCTCCTTCCTGCAGCACATGTACTGGACCATGAAACAGCAGCTGGCTCATCATTCCATCAATGGCTGCAACCTCAGGCCTGGAGATCTCCTGGCCTCTGGCACCATCAGTGGACCTGTAAGTGTTGAAGCAATGACAGACACTGGTCAGCAACTCAGAACTGACTGAGCAGGGCTTGGGTCTGAGCCCTGTCTGATCTGAGCACATGAAATTGTCTTGCAGTTCTTTCCCAGGCACTTTGGGCTGCTGCTTTGGTAGCCCCAAAATTACACTAAGAAATGACTTGGTTTGGGCCAGTTTTTGTTTGGCTGTTTCTTTATATTGTTCCTTTTTGGTTTTTTTGATCTCTCCTGTACTTCTTTCCCTAAGAACTATTTTACAACAGATCCAAATTAATGTCTGTGTGGAGCATCCACACAGTCCATTTACCCTCTATGAAATGCAGCTTTTTATTTCTGAAAAGGATGTAAAAGGTGCCTGAGTATAACTTTTTGTTTCTCCAGTGAAGTTGGAGCCAACTTCACAAACTGTTGCTCCCCTTGAGCTGCCATATGGATGGTGGCTGCAATATATGGGCAGCTCTCACTTTCTGAAACACCAAACACAAATCCTGTTCATGCTGTCGCAAAGACAGCCTCAGGTAAGTTGTTTCCAAGCTGGGATGCCTGTACTTCTCTTCTGAATGTTCCTGAGGTGCTTTTTGAACCTTCAAATTATTATACTGCAGAATGATATTAAAGACTCACAAACGTTCACCAGCTTTGTTCTTCTGAAGAACAAAATGTAATTAAAAATCTGAAACGTGACTACATAAAAACACTGGATTTGTAGCAGTCTCTTCCATTTGTTTCCATTCATGCTATGGCAGACCCAAACTGCTTTAAGAAGTAGAACACTATGCTAAATACACCAGGTAACAGCTGTAAGCATTGCTGCTGATAGCCAGCAAACAATTAAAATGCAAAGGCAGGAGAAGGACCCAATGTATCAATGAATTAAATCAACAGCAGAACTCTGTTCTGTAGAGGTAACATGCTTGCGTGTCTGCTCCCAGCAGCAAGAAGCTGAACAGCAGGAAAGATACTAAAATATTGTTTATTTGTTTATGAACTCTTGCTGCAGGAGCCAGAGAGCTTCGGCTCCATGCTGGAGCTGTCCTGGAACGGAACAAAGGAAATCCCTCTTGGCAGTGGACAGTCCCGTAAATTCCTGCAGGATGGAGACGAAATAATTTTGACAGGTAATGGCTGGATAAGTGCTCTTGCACTGCAGCAAGGACACATTTCCAGAGGTTGATCCAGCAGGACAAACACCTTGTGTGGAGCTGGGCTATTCTATACGTACCTGCCATGCAAGCACAGTTGTTTCCATCCTACCTGTGAGGAGGCAAAAGCAGGAGGATGGAAATTTTCCTGCCATAAATGTTTTCTAGATTAAATTATTTGCTTTTCTAAGTCCTTAATGCTCTTGCTGTGCCACCATGTGAGAACCAAGGGGATGATGGGGGCAGATTTGCCTTTATGGGCCAAAATACCCTGGGACTAGAAGCTGTTAATGAATTGTTTCCACCACGGTCCAAGTTTGTATGTGGAGCAGAGCTTGGCAAATGCTGAAAAAAGTTATTTTGCAAATAATATTTCATTTGTAACCCAGGCATATTCAGTGAACTGTGTTGCAAATCAAATATGTGGGAAACAGCATGAAGCCTGCTAGAGCAGCTGACCAGCTCCCCTCTGAAAAGGGCTCTGCTTGAGAGCCGTTTCATGCTGAGACATGGTTTTAGTTTTCATCTTGATAATCTAAGGATTTTATGAATTAAAATCCACTGTGGTGTTTTGTGATCTAAATCCCACTCCCACTCCTTTTTAACCCAAAGCCTATACAAAACAAATCTATTTTTTCCTCTCATCTTGTCAACCCCTTTGTGGCTTTGGGGGGGCAAATATTTGGCAAGAGCAGCCATGAGAAACTTTTGGTTCAAGCCTGCACTGTCTTTGCTCTGTTGCCTACTGAGATTTTAGGGAATGTCCTGTGGGATGCTGTGTGTCACCAGCTGAGACCCAGCCAGTGCCACACCTGGCTCTGAGCAGCTCCATCCTGCTGATGTGATCACAGATATCTGCACTGGAACAAATGGCTCAAGCCATGGGTAAACACTTTACAGGTGTGACTGAGGGCAGAGAAAACAGGCGTGGCAAACACCTGGGCAGCTGCCTCAAGGTGTGATGTTAACCTGTGCCTATGTACCTGGATCTGCTCGATCCAACCAGGACTTTGAGTGTTTTTGACAAAACAGTTGAATATTATCATTTTTTTCCTGAAAATTTTTTAACAAAAGCTGAGAACTTTTCTNAAAATTTTTTAAAAAAAAGGGAAAACTTTTTTTGGACAAAAAAAAAAAAAAAAAAAAAAGAAAGGTAATGTAGGTATTCCAGTGCCCCAGTGATGGCTCTGTAGTGGTTTTCGTGGTGCTTCATCCAGACCCCCGCTGGCTCCTGCCTGGCAGCCCATCCAATAGCCTTGAAAATCGTGTTTCTGTGAGGTGCTGCCAGTTTGACAGAGGAAGATGCTGACACAACTGGAGAGTGGGATGTGCTGGAGAGAGCCACAGGTGATGAACCCGAGGAGTCCCCAGTGCCTGTGACCTCCTTCAGCCTCCCAACAGCCCAGTGGCTGCTCGTGCTGCCCTGTGGAGGCATCTGGCACTGCTCTCTGCGGGCTCCCCATATCAGGGACATTCCTGCCCTCCAGAGTTGCCAGCCTCCCTCCAGTAGCTATGCCAGGAGCCCTAAATGAGGGCACAGTTAGATATGATGAGCATCCCTGTGGGGTTACACACTGATATCCCTGTTGGTGAGGAGCAGTTGGGGAGCTGCTGGCATGGGGAGCCAGCTCAGGGACAAACGGGGCTGCTCCATGAGCCACGTTGTTCTGCATGCCCAGGACAAGGCATGTTAATTAATTAAATACTTTGAATCCTGAATGTCTTTAAAGACGGCATGATGGCGTCGCTGCTGAGCTGGGTGAAGGCAGGGGGACAGCCCCGTGTAAATCGATCTGCTGGGCTGTTTTACATGAGCAGAGTTTGTGGCTGTGGAGACCAGGGCATTGCAAAGAGCCAGGCGCTGCTGGGGCTGTCTGCTGGGACAGTTTGGGAGCCGCTCCTGTTTAGTGATGTATGGCAGGTGCAGCGCCCTAAAGCACCCTTGGGGCAGGGCTAGTGCTATCCCATCTTCTCCCAAGGCACTGCCCTTAGCTCTTGCCAAGTGCTCAACCCATCATTTCTAGTTTCCTGTTTCAACTTTGTATCCTTACACCCCTTGCGGGACCTATTTCAGAAGACCTAATACATGAAATGAGAGAAATATATTTCTCCTGAGAAGTGCATCTCAGGGAGGCAGCACTGCAGGGGAAGGGCTGCTGGTGGTGCTGGCTGCAGAAACCCCTCAGCAGCTCCTTGGCTCACACAGAGCTCAGGCCAGGGCTGTTGGCAGCACAGGGCTCGCTTTGTTCAGTGTGCAGCTCCTTGGTGCTGCTCTAAATTGTGCCTGACAGCAGGGATAACTAAACTGGGCTGGAATAATCAACTGCTGCTCAAAGGAGAGCTGGCAATGAGGCCTAATGAGTCAAAAGGAAGCTGAGTGAGCCTTACAGTGCTTTATTCCAGTGTTGCCTGTAGATGAGGATTACCTGGTGGATCCCAGGACAGAGTCTGTGACTTCACACAAGCACTTACAGACACCACTGTCCTTGGAAAACTTCATTCCAGCCTGGCTGTTAGAGCTGCGCTGTGGGTCAGAGCTGGCAGGGTCTCTCTTTGTGCTGCAGTAATTTTGGCTGCCCTGCAGCCTGAGCCCACCCTTTCTTTTCCTCAGAGGAGGTTTCCGCTCACCTGAGCTAAGGGTGGGAATTAGAGTTAGGGTCTGTTCTGTTGAGCTCCTTCTCAGCTTCTTGAAGGCAGCTGTTTTTTATCTCATGCAGGTGATGTATTCCATCAGGAAAACCCATCTCTAGCCATGAAATCAGTCCTTAAAATGCAGCATATGCCACTTGTCCTTCCTGTGATCAGCTGCTGTAGCAGAAGGCTACAGTAGGTCTCCTCAGCTGTTTCTTCCCAGAATAGAATTCCCAGATGGGCCAGAAGGCCCTGGCTGTGTCCCCTGCCCTGCTTTGGCATCAGCTCTGCTGGTGGCTGCTGTTTGTGGAGCAGCTCGGCTGGCCCGTGGCACCAAGAGGAGCTGCAGCATCCCTGCCCCAATGTCATCTCTCCATCCCGCAGGAGCAGGGAGGGACAGAGCCGTCCTGTAGCTGGAGATGCTGTCACAGCCCCGTGAGCTCTGCAGCAGCCAGCAGAGCTTCCACACCCTCTTACGTAATGGGGAATTAATGGGGGCTTGGAGTCAGATGCCGAATTTCTCATGGAACTAAACCACTTGACTTTAGCAAATGAAACAGCTTCTGCAAGGGTAGGTGCTGCTGTTGGAGGGGTTTAATGACTGCCTTTCTGGCTGTCAGCATCCTGATATCCCAAGAGCAGTCCTGATGCTGCAGAAAGAGAATCCAGATTTGCTTGATTAATTGCAGGGCTGGGCCAGGCACTGAATCAGTTTGCCAGGTAGATTGATGGTGCTGCAGGTTAGGTTTGAAAACAGAAATATTGCTGGCACATCTTGTTTGTTCTTTGATCAATTCACTGAACTTGCGTATTGCTGTGTTTACCAGTTTTGTGCTTTTCTTTCTCTCATATTCCTGGGCCACATGAACTCTTCCAGGTGTTCTTATTTTTACCTGTCATTGCATTTCTGAAATATTTTCACTTGGTTGTGGCCTCTTTATGCCTTTATTCACTTTTACTCCTGGTAAAATCCTGCTGTCCTTACAGAGCAAGCTGTGTGTTGTTTTCTGTCCCTAGGTTACTGCCAAGGCAACGGCTTCCGCGTGGGATTTGGCCAGTGCTCGGGAAAAATCCTTCCAGCCATGTTGAATCCATGAGGACTGGAGTAATGTGACATCCAAGGAGGAACCCTCCTCCCACCTCTACCAGTCATTCTGCTTTATTCAGATTTATTATTTTTGTATGAGTGATTGGAATCTTCTTATTTTTAATTGTCAATAAATATCTTAAAGGTGAGCATGGCTCTTTGGTGTGATAAGAAAAGGATTTCAAGGCCAGCTTAAAAATCTCAGAATATGAATAGGATGATTGAAATGGAAAGTGAGGTTCTTAACTCTTCTGCCATATTAATGTTTTTTTCATAATTATAAAAAGAGGCTTTCAAGTAAGCTTAAATATTCAGAGTACTAGGCTGATGATAAGAGCTGAGATTCCATGCTGGCTTCCTTTTTCCACAGTGTTAATATGCTAGAGGTGAAATCCTGAAGGCGAGTTGCGTAAGGATGTTAAAACTTGTAGACCTTCCTGAGCAAGAGCTACATGACTGTGCCCTAAAATAATTCACAACAAAGCAATTTGGAAATGTGATAATCGACACAACTGAAGGCAAGGAACAGGGTGTCCCTGCTCCTCCTGCCCTTACACAACCAGAGGGGACTCTCCTGCCCCAGAACAGAGTTTGATTCCAACCCAGAGATGGCAGGCTGTGCTGGGGCACCCCTCAAAGGAGCATGGAGATCCCTCCTGCCCTGGTGCAGAGAAGGGAATTACCCATTTCTCTCTCACCCGTGTACCAGCTGCCCCAGAGCCAGGGAGGGAGGGGGATTTCCATCACTGGAGTCATCCCCAGGCGCTCACTGGTGGCAGTCACACCTTGTCACCCAACAGGGGCTGTGGACAGAGGACACCAAGGAGGAAAACCCCTGTCCTGCACCCCTAAAAGGCATCTTGTGCCATGGCATCCCCTTGCAGCAGCCACTAAACAAACCATGTGCCACTTTCCTCCAGTGTAAAGGGCATCTGCTGTCTCCTGCTGGCCTACAAATCAATTTAACTCCATGGCCAAATGCCAAATCACATCAATTAGAGGATATTACTGACTGAAGGAGCTCGGGAGACCGGATAATGAACTCTGGTATAGTACAAGGGGAACTTGTTAAATATTTGATTGGTCCTCTAAGTGAAGAACCTGATGAGGCTGCCAGCTCCATGTGGTGACAGCCCAGGCTACTGCTTTTCCAGGCTGTCCCATCACTGCTCCCGAGGCCTACCAGGAAGTTTTGCTGATGCGGGCCATGAAGGTGTTTGATGTCATCCTAAGGAACACCTGGGGCTGAACAGAAATGTGAACCTTATGGCCATGCAGAAGAGGAAAATTAATTTGAAATTTAAATTAGAGAAAAAATGTGGCAGTGCAGATAAATCACTGCTAATGGGGCGTGTGCACTGTAATGGGCTCTCTTGTAGTGTGCAACAATAATAGTCCTTTAAAGAATGATACTTGGATGAGCATCCCCAAATCAAGGATGACCTGGCCCAGAAAACATTGGCTCATTGTTGTTTATCAAGGAAAAGCTATTTTGCCTTCAGGCTCTTGGAGCTGAACTAATAGGCAGATATTTATTTAATGTACTCTGACTCGGTCATCAGTTTATAGATGCTTTGTGCTCTCTTTTGACCTCAAAGGACAACTGTGAGTTGACACCTTCCCTCTTGGATTTAGAAATAACCCATCCTGTTTCTCTGAGCACAGCCTGGCTTTGCTCCTGGCAGCAGCAGGAGGACACACAAAACATTTATCCAGGAGAGAAATTTCCCTGCAGAAGCAACATCCACGGTTCACCTTGGCATATCTGATGTTGTGAAAACACAGTATCTGAGGAGAGGGGGGCACAAAGAGACAGGAGCTGATGTTGGGGCAATTTGTCCTTAGCCATCAGCTGTGACCTTGATGCAAGACACCTTGCAGCCAAGAAGGACCATGGTGTCAAGGCTTTCTGGGTGCAGGAATTCTTGGGGGAACTGTAAATCCACAGTGCTCTTCCTGAGCTTTGAGCAAGGTAAAGGCGAGTCCTGTGCCCAGGCAACGGACTGTCCCAAAGAACCAACCAGATACTGCAATTCCTGCCAGCAAGTGGGAATTGGGCTGGTTCCCTGGTCAGGCAGAAGCTCAGTGGTGCTGAGACCCCAAACCCTGCCAGGATGGAGGCACCCAGCCTCAGATCCTTCCCAGCTGGCTCCTGCCCCAGAGCCAACTGGCCATGCCCAGCCCCAGCCCTGAGGGAGGAGCGTGGCTTTGCAGTGACCACTCTGTCCACCCCTGGGCCAAGCACCCCTGCACCACTCTGGGCATGAGTGGGAAGGGCCCCTGTGGCCCCAAGGTGACTGAGCTGAACTTCTCTAGCCCAGGGACATCTGGAGAAGTCCCAGATTCCCAGAAGGTGGAGAATTTCTGGAAAGGACCTCCAGCACAGCAGGTCTCAGAGGTGAGCTGGACGAAGTCCAAAACCTCTCTCAGGACAGAGCCCAGAGTCATCTGCTGTCTGCTACATGGATGGGGGCCAAAATGCCAGGAGATGATAAAAAAGGAGACAAACTCTTTTGTGTGCCCAAGGCCACTTCCTTTTCACCCCCAGAAGAAGGCAGTGGGCTCTGTTTGGGTGAGTACTGTGGAGAAAGGGGGGGCCCTTGGCCACGCCTCTGACCCCAATTTTGGGAAACACACAGGTGTTCTGGGCACCTCCTGCTTGCTCTGTCTGCCCTGGAGCAGCTGGGACCACTTTGCACCCCTGTCCTTTAAATTCAAGGTCAGGGAGCTTTCTTCTGGTTTTGGGGGAAGATGAAGGTGGTGAAAAGATCAGACTCTTGAAGCAAGGGAGAGCTTCAACCTGGGTGCTCTCAGTTCAACAGCCTGACTGGCTGCTTAGAAAAGTTTGTTTTTGAAGTGCCTGTTTCAACTGGGCTTCTCACCCACCCCTAGAAATTTTTGTTGTAGTTAGGTTTGAACATGGCTCTCTCTGCCCTTAGAGTTTATTAATTTTTATTTGATGTCTTTTTCTTAGTTTGCTTATAATCTGGCTTCCAACAAAAGTGGAAAAAAACCCACAAACAAATCCAGAGCTCCTTTTTCACTGCCCTGCCATAGCACCAAGTTTGTGGGTTTGCAACCTATGTGTAGAACAAGAAAATTCTTCTCAGCTCTCTAAAAGCCCAGAGGAAAAAAATAAAACCTTTCAGCTGTGTCAGCCACCTGAGACACCTCATTCAGCATCATGCAACCTTGTGTGGGGAGACAGACCCTGCCTTTCTGACCAGAAGAAATGGAAATGTGTGTCTAAGTGGAAACTACAGCTCCTGTGCTGGCCTGGAGCATCCTGGCCTTTCCCACTCAGCAGAGGTCAGCAGTTCCAGCAGAAATCCCAGGGTGAGTAGTGCTGGGTCTTGTGGGGGTGCAGGAGCTGCTCCTGGGTTGTGCTGCCTTACCACGGGGTGGGTGTAGAGGCAATAAATCATCCTGCCTGAGAACATTCCAGCTGATTTTGTTATTTTGCTGGTAGCCACTGTTTGGTACTTCAAGATGTATTTTCTTACAGATCAAAGCGTCGTGTGGTCGGTGCGTAACGAAAAAGCTGGGTGTAATTTATAACAGCGCCATTGGTATAATTAAGTGTCAAAAAAAAGAGCATGGAATAAGCCCCTAAAATGTATTTCGGAATTTAAAGCAGCAAATGGCTTTTTGGTGTGGAATGAAGGCACTTTTTACCTAAAGTAGTTTTCTGCAGACATTCTAATTAGAAGTGGATGCAATATAATGGAAAAAATTAGTTTTGATGTAAGAGTTTGGGTCAGCAATATTCATAATTCTTTCATTATCCAGGCAGTAATAACTCAAAGTAAAACACTCTCTCAGTAGCTCTTCAGGGTCAAGGTAGCGACTTTGTGAAGAGGGACAGGCTGGTAGGTGATATTCACATGGCTTTTGGCTTTAAGCAGTGAGGCAGGAGCCCATTTCTCACGTTTGATTGCTGCTTCTGTTCAGAATGCCCACACTGTTGCTGCTTAGTGAGAAAGAAGGAGATCATTTCTGGGATTTTAAAATTGATTGAAGGCTTTGGAAGTACGTGAGGGACATGCTGAGGTACTGGCATCATGCTGCTCCATACAAATCTGCTGTGAGCTGTTCCTCCTTCTCATCTTCCCTCATTCCCAAGAGCTTCTTTGCCCCGACTCTTTCTCTGTTGCACAGGTGTTTGGTTTTCCATGAAGTTTTAACTACAGACTTATGCTTTCTGATTTTTACTCTCTTTGCTCAATAAGCAGCTGAAACAGAGCTGGGGCTAACACAATTAGTGAAAATCCAAGGGAAATGCTGTGGGAGTAGAAGTCCCTGGTGGCAGTTGGGCATGTCCTGGGTCATCTTTGAGGATCAGCACGTTTTTCCATGAATCCTGAGGCGTTGGTTGGGAGCTGGTTTCGGGTCCTGCTCCTCACTGTGCACTGGGTCCAGGGCAGATGTGCTCAGGGCTCAGCACTTGCAGCCAGCACCTCCTGTGCCCTGGAGCTGCTGTGTCCTGGGACACTCTGGGATGTGCTGCAGGGACTGAAGTGTGCCCAGCTCTGCTGCCTGCTCACCCCTACCCCTTTGATCTGCAGAGGCAAGGCTGCTGCTGCTGGAGAAATCCAATTAATCTTAAATATAAAATAACTTCTGAAAAACTTTGCATTCCTTATGGCTTTGGCACACTTAATACAATTTTAATACCTTTTTGATTTCTGATTTCCCTGTGTGGGCTGCCTGGCCAGGTTCCAGTACAAAACATGGAGCTTTGTAACTAAGAACCCTATCACTTGATGTTTCTTAATGTCACTGTGGATTGAATTGAACCCTGAGAAAAAATGCAACCAGGAATTTCAAACTGTTTATTGCTTTAAATGTGTGTGCGAACAGCGTTTTCCTCCTGGTTAACAAGGAGTAATAGCGGCCAAGGGATATTGGCCATTTTTAATGAAAAGGGTTTCAAAAAAAGCAAAAAGTGCAAAGGAGATGGCTGGAATCTGAGCAAAGCAATCTGGGCTGGGGCTGCCTGCTGAGCTTGTAATGACCCAGCAGGCTGGGGACACCTTTGGCTGCCACAGCATCGCTCATGCGGGGTTCTGAGGTGCCATCAGTCCCTGTTCCTTTCAGAAAAAAACATTTCCAGGGTGTCTGCTCAAATTGGGCTGCTGCTGGCTTCAGTTCAGCTCTGCTCTTAGCTGAGCCAGAGTGGCTGAAAGCGGTGTGAAGACTCTGCTTCTGACTAGGAGAGAAGGAATGATTTATCCGTGGGGTTTAGTCTTTGTGGCAAACTGGGTTCCAGGCACAAAGATCCTTCTGCCAGAGGACTTGCTGCAGGGACAAGCAGATCTATAAAGCACCCAGCTTTCAGGCAACAGAGCCCTTTTTCAAGATGAAAGAATTAGCAATTCATGTCTTCATCTTTTTCAAGAGGAGGAGTTCCCTGGGTGCTTTTTACCTTCATATCCCACACTCTGTGGCTTCTTCAAAGACACCCCCCCCCAGATGTTCCATACTCTTCATTTTCAGTTGCTAGCAGGAGGGATTCCGGTCTCAGTGGCCCTGTTTCTTTTGGTATGCAATTTGTTACTGATAATGAATTGCTGAAATAGTGATGCTGCAGTCCCCCATTGAGCTGAAGCTCAGCTCAGTGCTCTTCCTGACCAAGGGAGGAACCTGAAATCACCCCTTTGGCAAGGCTGACCTTCTGCAGAGCCACAGGAACACCTGGGGCTCCATCAGGCCTGTCCTGTGCTCCCAGGAATCTGTAGTGGTGCAGCTACCCAGGGAGTTGTTCTCTGCTCTCACCCTCCAAGGAGGGCTGTCGGGAACGTACGCCCTTTTTGTAAATCACGTAGTGTTGTGAGTGTTTTTTAAGATGTCCTGGCAACTAGAAGAAAACCACAACAGAGACAGCAAGGAGGTTTTCCATGTTGAAGCTGTTTATTATGTGAGATAAATACACTTGCAACAAGTTTGAGTTACATCCTCTGAGTGCAGTAGTATGGGACAATGATTAAAAAAGAACCAAAACTAGCAGAGGCACTTGTTGCATGCAGCTGAAATTACTACCAAGCCCAGTGAGGCAACCCCTGCCAAGACAGCCCTTCCCTGGCCATGATTTGCTGGCAGGGACGGCACCAGCAGGAGCTGCAGAGATGCACCTTGGGCGGGAGAGTCCCGGCTCCCAGGGGAAGGAGCGTAAAATGGCTTAGGCATGAAGTTCAGTATTGCTTTTGGTTAAAGAGGAGTGAGGTTGCGTGATTGGAACCAGTGGGGAAAGGCAGAAATTAGAATGAATCACAGAATATGCTGAGTTGGAAGGAACCCATCAGGATCAGAGTCCAACTCCTGGCCTAGCACAGGACATCCCAGGAATGTCGCTGTGTGCCTGAGAGCTTTGTCCAAAGGCTCCTTGAATTCAGACAGGCTTGAGTCCTGTCGCTGGTCATAAGAGTGAAGAGATCAATAGATTTATGTTATCTCTATAGAAACAATCTCATTGGCTTGTCATGTATGTGAATATCCAGATTTTTATGAAGACCGTTTTTGTCAACAGAAGGATGGACTTGACAGGCTATGCCCAGAAGACAAGTGCCTTTTTATTAGAAAATAGAGCTACCCAGAGGGGTCTTTTCATTAGGATTTTCAGGAAAATCCATAAAATTGTTTGTTCAGATGGACAGGGCGAAAAAGGTGACAAAACTTCTTTTAAAGCAGATTTCTCAATTTGCTTCCTCGGTATTGGTAACCCTTCATTCTCACACAGGCTTTGCTCCAGCAAGGACTGTGTGTTGCTGTCCCTGCCCTGCCAGGGACACGGCACAGGACTGACCCTGGGCTCTGCAGCTGCTCAGAGGCTTAAATTTAAGCACCTGAATAAGTCCTCAGCTGAACAGGGTCTTATCAGTGACATGTGACAATGGCAAAGAGTTCTGCATGCAGATAAACACCAAGTGGAGTATTGGCCCTGGGAGGTGTGAGGACAAGCTCTGTCCTTGCTCTGCATCAGCTCTGAACACAGCCAGGTGACCTGCAAACTGAAAGTGTCCCTAGCCTGGGCATTATTTTGTTATTTTTCTTATTTTGTAAGTAGCCCCACTAGTGGGATAAAAGATTTAAGGACAAAAACCAGGTTCTGAACTTCAGCCCAGGGAACAGAAATGTTATTCTTTGAGCTAGGACATCCATTCCTATGGTACAGATAGACTCACAAATAAAGGAGAACAGCAGGTTTGCTCCAAGAATGATGAACATTTAACATTCAAGCCTGAAAAAGTACTCTGTTACTGGTGATTACCTGGCTGGCAGAAGCTGAGGCTAAATAACAGCCTGAGGAGCAATCTGCAGTGGGTGATAGAAGCAGTGGAGGTCTCTTGCTAGAGGACATCAGGATGAAAGCTAATCCTCGAATTTTCTGCCTCATGAAGGGGATCTCCTACAACAGAGATCAGCAAAAATTGTGTGCTTCAAAAGATCCATGCAGAAGTCTCGATGTGCCTCATAGCCTGCTATTTTGGGATCTCTGTATTCGCAGTGTTGAGCACCTCACATCCTCAGGAATCAGTGGGCTATGTAAAAAAAGCCAGGTGCCATTTGGCTTGGCTCAAAATACTGCAGTGAGAGTAAGTGGGGGTCTGGACAAGTCCTCTGCCTGGGGAGAACTTCCCCTGCAGGATAGCAAGATCCAGACCTTCCCTATTGGTTTCAGCAGGAGTTGTAAGAACCTTATTTCTGTGCCCCTATCTAAGGCTCTCCAGGTGCTTTCTGGTGTTGTTAGACAGACAAAATGAGGGGTGACAATAAAATATTGTTACACCCATTTCACTGATGAGTAGACTGAGGCACATAAAGAATTGACTTGCGTGACCATCAGACAAATCTCTCAGAGCTAGAACAGTGCCTTACAAAGTCTGTGTCCCATTCCTTGTCACAGCCTTTGCTCCCACCTTTCTAACCTACTGAGTGCTGTCTCATGGAAAAAACCTGGGGGTCAGGGGGAGAAATAGAGAAATGGAGAAATGCCTTCTTGAAGTTTTGTGCTTTCAAGCCTTGTCTGTTCATGGTGCTTGCTGTGGTTGCTGTACCTGCTCTGTGTTGCTGCCTTTCAATGCCATAAGCTGAACACGTGGCCATGAAATAAAAGGCTACCATGAGCAAACCTTAGAATCTGAGGAATTGAGGACTTTGGAATGCTGCAGTCCCCACTCTTCAAAGGTAAATGATAAATTTCCAGAGCTCCCACGTTCACTTGTGCCTTCTTACATAATGGCTGTCTTAATGAATTGAGAGAGGGAAATGTACCTTGCAAATTTGTGGGAAAAATCTTCCTTTGAAGGAGCTGAATTTCTCTGAGGTAGAATGCTTATTATTTTGTGTTACTGCAAATGTTATGCTGAGGAGTCTGAGTGACAAAGCCAGGAGAAAAGTCCCTCTGCTTATTGTCCTCATCATTCTAGTCCTGTCTCATCCCACTGAAGTACACCTGAAACAAAAGATGGGTGAAATTGCACATGGAATCACTCTTGAAAATCACAGCAAGGTCTGTGTAGTTGACACCAGCAGTGTCCAGGCTCTGCTCCAGGGATTTTTGGTGCCTACCAAGCTCATAGTAAGTGGCCTGACTAATCCAAGGGGCCATGGCAGAGGATATGCCTGGTTTTTGCATGAGTGGGGCAGAGCAAGGGGGTGCTATGGGGTCAACAGCAGTCCAGGACCCCCTAAGTCTGAGTGTTTCCGTATCCTGATCACTGGAAATATGGCTGCAATGGGGTAGGGAGTGCATGTGCAGAATCAAGGGAGTCAAGAATAAATCTGCTCCTATAATCTTGCTTGACCAGAGGTACTTCAGCGCTCCTACTGTGTGATGCTCTGGTATATAAAATCTGGGCCTTTCCTAAAATGCAACTATAATGACCGTGGAATCAATTAATATTTGAAGCAATCTGTTTCCAGGAAAGACAGAATATTCTTGTTTCTTTTTCATGGTATTGATGATTACCCTGCATTTGTGGGTCATATTGAGGGTGGGATGAACTGTGCTAGACCAAGAGTTATATTAGGAAAAGTCAGGAGAATCTTGTGCTACTGAGTTACAATGACAACTGTAAAATAAGAGTTGCTGCATAGTAGTAAACTCTGCTGCCAGAATGGCTTGCTGATGTCTTGACCTGTCGAGCAAAAATAATTTACACTATGTGCTCTTAGAGATACTGCCTTTGCCCTGCATGTCTGAAAATGGCTGTTTGTGTGTCAGCCTTCCCGGTGGGAAAAGGCCTCCTGGACCACAGCATCCTATGGCTCTGTCTGGGGAATCCCTGTCAGTCATCGAGGTGCTGCTCCTCCCACGTGGACGTCGGGATGGCGCTGTAAGGGTCCATGATGACTTTTGCACAGCGAATAATCATCACAATCAGGAAGAGGCAGAGGAAGACAAAACATGCCAACGTCAGTCCCTTGTCCACGTCGACGTACACGGGCTCTGGGGTCGGTCCCTCCATTGCTCAGGCCGCTCTTCATCTGGGTTTGGGTTTACTCCTAACATCATCAACCACCTGCAAAACGAACACGGTGTCAGGGCAAGGGATTGCTGCTCCTGGACATGCAGAAAATCAGGGGGTGGACTGGACATAGACACATGGCATAGCTCTGATATATCCTTGCAGGGAAATAAACCCAATTGGGAATGCTGTAGCTCAGGTAACTGAGAGCTGCGAGAAGAAATCTCATCTCTACCTTAATTTAGCCCACAAATGCTTCTTGCTAAAATATTAGACAGTAAAAAGAGATGTTAACAAAGAAAAGAGTAGCAGTGGTGAATGAGCACTATCCACTTGAAATATCACCTCTTAAAAGAGGCACAGACACTGTTCTTGTCTCAGCATTTCCTAATCATAAAAATATTTCCATTCCTCTGCTAGTGTGAAAGATCAGACAAATGGCAGAGCAGACTGTTTCTATCCCAATTTTCCTCTCTGTCCAAACATTCTCTGTCTCTCACTGGCACAAAGCAAAGTGAAAATTATGCATACTTATTTTCCATAATCTTTTAATCTCCGGTACCCAAGGTTCTCCAGGCAGTAGAAGATTTTTTTAGGAGCAATATCAATTTATAAGTGGATGTTTTATCACCCAGAGAGGTACAGGTGATTATGTGATTAGAACAAGGATTATCTTATTCACTGCAGATGTCTGCATAGCTGAAGGTCTCCTCTGGTGTCCTCACCTGAATCCATATCCAAAATGGCTTCAGCAGCGATTGAATCCCTCAGCAAGTTTGATTTTGGGTAGTTCATCAGCTGATAACACAAACTGCTTTGCACAATTGTGCTGAAGGAAAGGAGCTGACCTTACAGGGAATTGAGTCATTGCCCAGGGATGGGGAAACCTTTCCCGACATGCACGCTTGGCCAAGGTGGGAGGGAGAAGTGACGAGGATTGCAAGGTAGAAAATGAGGAAGAAGGATGCTGATACTGCTGGCAGGGCTCTTGCAGTGGTGGTTCACATCTGGATGTGGCATCGTGCTCCTGCAGCACCGAGCTGTGCCACCTGCCAGGGGCTGTCCCAGACACTCCTGAACTCCTGCACCCTGCAAATCTTCCTCGGGGCGGACTGAAGACCTTTTATTTTAAAAGTTCACCCTTCCTCCCCTGTCTCACAATTTGCTCCTTTTCAAGTGGCTTTCCAGCCTCACAACTTCTTAGATCCCACAAGACAAGCGTAAATCAGCTGGGCCCTTGAGTCTATTTTAAGCACAAGGATGTCACGTTTTGATTTTTTTTAATTTCCTGAAAGCATAGAAATTACTAGGACAGCTGGTCCTGCAGCAGGCAAATGAAAGAAGCTGATGGCACAAAGTGAATGAAACCAAGCAGACATCTCATGATCTCATGTATTTACCAGCCACATCCTTAGGAGCTCATGAAGAAATCTCTGAGGAGTGAGGTCAGGCTTGTAATGCTCACCTTGCCTAGCCAGAGGTCTAATATTCCCAAGAGACTCTGCTACCACTCTATTTCACCAGCCAAGAGATCTTACATTGCAGTTCATAACTTCATTTGATGAAAAAGGGTTCGTCAGCAAGGCTGAGTATTAAGTATGAATACTTTATGAATACAAAAGAAAAAAATGCTATCAAAACTGCTAATGTATCCCAGTCTTTTCCTGCAGTGCTCTTGTGAAGGTCCAACAAGGATGGGATTTATTTTATTTTTTTTCCTCTCCTGACATTCTGGCTGTTGTACCATGTGGTGTTATTTCACCCTAAATTACCTCCTGCAGAATATCAGAACTACCTGGTGATTTCCCTCTGTACAGATCTTGGAGGCAAAACTGCATTTTCACTCAAATGCACTTTCTTTGGAATGATGAATAATTTACTCAGAAAATGATCAGAGGTTTCAAGTAGAGATCCATTCCTTGGAGATTGTTCTCTTCAAAATGGCATCGCTCAATCTCATGGGAGTCTGGTTTAAATGCTGCATCCCTCAGCTTCCCTCTGCCCCCAGGACTGTGCCTGGAGGATGCTTCCTAGAGAAACGATGTCATGCAGCCTCTCTCCTGCTGGAAGGGAAAAGCATGTTTTGGAAAGGATAGGCCAGGCAGAAGACTTTACCCAGAGAGCAGAGTGAAAGGCTGCAGCATCTGAGTTGTAGTTTGCACAGTAAGTTATGGTGACAGCTTGAACCTAATGATTTCAAGTTTATATTGATGTGCTTTGACAAAAAGTAGGTATTTTCAGTGGGACTTGAAATATTTTTTTCCCAAAAAGCTGTATTCTTGAGGTATTATAAATCACATTTTCCCTTCTGGTCTCCCCATAAATTTGACACCGTTTTGATACTGAGCACTGTTCTGCATTAAGTCCCAGCAGTACAGCCAGGCTAGCAGCGGGCTCTGAAAGTGTCTCACAGGCTGAAGCAGATTCGGTCCATGCTGGAGGAGGCTCTGCCTGCACTCTGCCCTCTCTCCCAGCCCTGAGGGATGCACTGTGCAGGTCAGCAGAAGGGTTTTGCAGTCAGTTTTTCTTGGTCTGGCTTGTGAAATCCATCAGTGCTGTTGAAATTAACTCTCTCTCCAGCTACAGACTGTCTGCCTGGGTGTTTTGCTCTTGTTTACTAGCACGACTGATGTTGACAGCATTGTGTGTGTGGGGAAAAAAAAAGATCAGCAGAAACAATTATAAAGTTTCACACTTGAATGATCAAATTTTCTCTGAATAGCTGAATTGTAGAAAATTACTTTTTTTTTCCAGCTTGACAGCAATGAGCTGTAGAACTGTATTTTTAAAGTTTTCTTCTGATTTGTTGAAAATGTAATTGGGTCTCAACAAAGCTAAAAGATGGGGGAGGAATGCCTGGCTCAAATCAGGCAGTTTAGCAGTCCTGAGTGTAAATCCCTGGATGTTTCAGTGCAGTCTCTCTCCCTCTAACTCCACGGAGAGTGGGTGGGTGCCACAGGCAGGCTCACCCAGGGCTGGAGCGGTGCTGGCTGAGTAATTCAGCACCAAAAGTGACTCTGTGCCATTGAGGGCTGCAGAGGGGCAGGACCAGGCAGCAGCTGTGTCTCATCAGAAGGGTTGGCATCCTCCAGTTTCGGTGCCCTGGTCCCCTGGCTGGTTTTGTGTCTGTTCTGGCTGCCAGGAGACCCCAGAGCTAGGTCAGGGCCATGAACCCTGGTGCCTCACTAAACACTCCATCCTGAGTATTTAGTCTTTGCTGGCTGCTCTGTTTCCCAGTGCCCTTTTCATGAGGGATTGCCACCAAAGAGAGATTATATTCCATTTTTTTTTACCTTATGTACACAAGCAGGCAGATGTTGGCAGCCTCATGAGTGCACGAGCCCTGTTCGGGGCTCTCTGTAACACTTGTGCTCATCCGTGTGCCTCAATTTTGCAATCAGCCCCGCCTATGCAAGATACTTTAAAAGATACGGGTTTATTTTTCTTCCTGACCTGACAATCTTGGTGCTGTCACTTTAAATATAAACTAATAATGTGCCACATACATTGCAGAGAGCTGCTTCCTATGCTGGTTAATCATGTTTCAACTCATCTCAACCTATAGGATTTATTTCAAAACATTCTCTGCTTTTTTTGTTGTTGTCATTTCTTTTTTTTTCCTTCTGTACTCCTTTCCCAAAACAACAGATGTACAGGGAGGGAAGGGAAGGGAAAAGATGAGATTTCATGTATGCAAGCAGATCCATACCTTCCAGACCTGGGTAGGAAGCCTGTCACATCCCAGCATAGCAGCATTGTGGAGAGAAAATCCTCCCTGCAGTCATATTTTAAAAGTTTTGTCAGTCAGAGGGGCTTTAACGGCGTCCGGGCTCTGCTCAGGTTCACCTCCACCCAGACCTGGAAGCAGTTCTCACCGGGGTGTTCTGAAAAAAAATAATAATTGACAATTGCTCCTCACGCAGGATGTGGGCGTAGCGGACTCGTTAAGCGCTTGGGAATCGCTCCAGTGACAGCCCCAGGCAATCGGATACACTCACACACAAGGTGGATTTATTTGCCAGACATTCCCTAGAAGAACATTTATGATACAAAGAGCAATGTTCAAGCGTAAAGTCATATCAATATTTCTTCTTAAATGAGCAAAAAGTGCTCTTTTTAAATCATAGCGAAAGATCAGCCAGGTTTGAACTGATCCTGCTCAGAAGTCTGCATATGCAGTTAGGGCTTGGATTGTTTGTTTAAACAGAACTACTTGATTTATCTGAAGTGATACACCAGGACTTAAAAACTATTAATTATTTGCATTTTTTTCCTGTCTGGTTTGGGATAACATTCTTTTTTACACACACACACAAAATAATTTTAACCAGAAAAACTCTTAAAACTTGCTGGTTTTTTCCACATTGGTGTGGAAAAGAGTCCTAAAGTAGGATGGGACAGCCTAGGAGAACAAACCAACAGATGAGCCCCAATCCCTTGTGAGAGGACTCAGCAGGACGGGGTTTTGCTCGGGCAAAGGAGCGGAGGTGAGGGGCCAGGAAGGAAGGTGCAGTGGCGCTCCAGGTGTGCATTGTGTGTGTTGGTCAAACGAGGTCACCTTCAATTTGAAGTTCAAATCTATAGAGGAATAGCCTGGACACTTGATCATACTCTAACATTCTTAACAATCTAGTTTCGATTAAAAACTCACTGCCTCTGAGCACTGGAGTCAAATGCTATAGATAGAAACAGACAGATGAGATTCTTGCTACGCCCAGAGAGCAATAATATGACCGTTAGCTTAGTCTAAAAATTAATTGTCCCTTTATACTTACAATTCTTTCAGCAGAAAATCAATACTTCATTTCAGTGACTCTACCTTCCTATAAGCATGATTTCTCCTGTGTATCTGAAGGGAGGTTTAATCTTTGTTTTTAACTCACTGTTTGGCGTTTTGTTTTGGTTGTTGTCTTGTTTTTTTTCTTGCTTTACATAATGACTTTAAATCTTTATGCTTGGCTTAGTTCATGCAAGCTCCTTTATTCAATCTAGCCCTCAGTTATGGTCAAGAGACAAATAATCTTCCCTCCACACACTTGCTTTTAGCCAGTTGTAAATCACTGGATGTCAGTGTTCCATCAGGAGTCTAAAGACATCATTTACGAGTGCCCAAAAGTTGAAAACAAATAAATGCATAAATCAATCTGGGGAAAGTTTAAAAAATTGCTGTTGCACAACTATTTCCTTCCTACATAGCCCCATGGCAAAAATAACATTAATCTTCATTGAGAAAAAAGATGCAACAAACATACACTTCAAATAACTGTGGGCTGCTTATAATTTGAGAGCATCCTAAATCAAATAACCATTTCTCACTCACTTTAAGGAGCATGTGGAATCACTTGTTAACAAAAGATTAAAAATTTAGATGGATGTACTTTGGGAGCAAGTCGCTGTTCAGAACTTTTGAGTGAGCTGATGGACAGTTGGGATCTGGAGTAAAAAGTGCTTCCAGCCTCCCAAAGCTCAACTTGGGTGGAAAATCCTTGATTAAACTTTGCTGAGGAGAGAACATTTGGGAATCTTTCTCAGAGGGTGGAAGTGGCTTTTCAGAAGTGAAAAAGAGGGTAGGATCAGGATGGAATTTATGGGTCGCTGGCTGGGCACAGGAGCAGGAAGTGACAGGATTCAAGTAACATAAACAAGGTCAGGTAATCCAGGCTGAGGCTGTGATGGTGTCTTTGTGCCGGGTGTTTTACACCCCAAAGGGGAGCAGGAGAAGAAAGGATGCTCAGTGCTCCCTTGGACCCCAGGTCAGGGGTTTTGCTGCCCCTCCCTCGCACTGTCCTGGGCTGGCCAGGCTCATCCCTGGGGAAAGGATCTCCATGGCTCCTGGGCGTGCTGCAGGGACATTCCTTTGGCTGCCTGCTGGTGTTTCTGCTGTGGGGTGAGAGCTGCAGGGATCGTGCAGGGTGCTTCACCCCATCCTCCTTGCAGCCCTGGCTTCTGCCCTGGGGGCTATTGGGAGCACCGATTCATCCTTTAGCAGATGATGCCTGGAAAATGCAAAGCAATACCTGAGACACGCAAAGATCAGATGAGAAGGAACATCTGTCTGCAGCAGGACCATCCTTCATTCAATGTGTATTTTGATAAGGGGGCTGAAGCTGCTTTCCTTATCACTGCTGTGACTCACTGTGTGCATCCCCTTTCATCCAGGCAAGCGGCAAACGTAAAGGAGTCTTAGAAAAACAAATGCATCAGGCTTTTAAGCCAAAGCTTGTAAGGTCTGAATAGATACGATATAAACTCATTTTAATGGAGTATCTGCTTTTTAAACTCTCTGCTATTTAAATCCTTTGAAAGGAGATAAACATGCCTGTTGATCCTGGCAGTTATTTTAGAAATTAAACCTTGACGGTTAGCCAGGAGAATTATAAGCAAAGCTATGGGGAAATTTTTCACTGCAGCAAAGCTGACAAGGAGGTAAAAAGACCCATATTTTTCTGTACTGCTCTGATTTTTTTTATTATTATTTCTTTTTTCACAAAAACAAAAGGCTGACTTGAAGGTGAAACTCCTATTCCAAATGAAAAGTTAAATTCTTGGTAATAAAGGTAACTCCTAGTAAAGAAAGTTTTAATTTAATAAGTTAGAGGCAAAACATCAAAAATATTTACAGGTGGCTTTGCCATTTTAATAGCTGCAGGTTCATATTAATCCATACTGATAACTAATTAATACACTTCTTAAATATAGACTTTTCTCAGATACTTCATAAATTTGTGGGAAGAGGGATTTGATCAATTAAACATAATCAAAAATAAAGCTCAAAGTCCAGAGCGTGTTTTGGCCCAAAACAAGACAAACTGACACAGGCTCCCATCACAGGCACTGCTTCTGTCTGTTCTTTTTCTGAACAGTTTGGTCTCAGGGGATGCTGAGGATGGATGTTTGCAGCTTGTGCTCAAAACCTCCTGTGCAATTGTTCTGATTCTTTGTGGTGATCTAACCAGGGCTGTGGTGCCAGCTGAACCACATCTTGTCTTAAACTGAGAAAAAATCTTGCAAATGAGTCTTAAAGACTGAATGAATAAGCCTGAGATGGAGTAGAAATACGGACCTGACTGCAAAGCAGGACATGATGTTAAATTCTGTCAGCATCTGTTGCCAGGTCAGTGGGCAAAAATGAACCCCCAGCCCAGAAATATTGTTGGGTAAGGATGAGAAACCCTTAGGAAACAAGAGCAAAACCAGCCCTACTTAAACAGATTTCTCTCTCCTCACTGATATGAGGAATAGGAGGAAAGAATAATTGAAGGGCTGAAATGAAAAGTTAGTGGTCCCAGGTGATCCAAATGAGTTTGGGTTAGGGCTGTTTCAGGGAGCAGAGCCTTGTGCTGTGTGGGACACCCACAGCAGCTCGCTGCTTCTCTCCCTCTCCAGCTGGAAAGCCAGAATTGTTGCAGCATGTTATCTAATTTCAGTTCTAATTTGCCAACAGGAGAAGCAGAAATATCATTACTAGTTTTTCCCTGTTTTCTTTTCTCAAGAGAACAGTTTTTCTCTTGCTACTATAAGAACTGGGAGAATGAAAGTTGGCCCGTTTTCAGAGGCACTGAGTGCCTCCAGCACCATCTGGAACCAGTGTGAGCAGCCAAACAGCTCAACAGCACAGAAAATCTTCCTGTTTTCAGACCCCCCCTTTCTGTACAGCTCTGCACGTGAACACTGCACAAAAGATTCTTTCTGATGAGGATCCAGTTGGCAACCACATAAACTATATTTCCACTGTCTCCCAGCAGGGATGGATTGCATCTTCTTTCAGAGAGAGGCCAGATGATTTTTATTACAAATGAACCAAAACCTTGAGTTAGGACATGCATTACATTTTCCATGACAGCACTGGCTGGAGTGAAGGATCCTGATAAGAATTTAAGGATAATTGAGCTCTGGTCTATAGCTCTGTAGGTAGGTAACAAATATAGCAGCCTCCAAATTTGGCGTGTCACCAAGCGAGGCTGGGTGAAAGGATAAATGGCCATTGCTGGGATGAGCGAGAATCAGTCTGGATCCTGAGCCTGAGCCCCAGCTGTTCACAGTCTCTGTCTCTTGTCCTTCCCAGGACATGTGGGCAATATCTATAGCAGTAAATCAAATGTGTCCAAGGCTGTGTTTTGGCATCAAGGCTGGCTGGTAAAGAGCGCGCTGTAAAAATGGGGACAAAATTTTTAACAGGGCCTGTTGTGTTAGGATGGGGGGTAATGGTTTTAAACTAAAATAGGATCTGTGTAGAATAGATGTAAGGAAGAAAATGTTTACAATGAGGGTGGTAAAACGTGGTCACAGGTTACCCAGAGAGGGTAATGGATGCCCCATCTCTGGAAACATTCAAGGTAAGACTGAACAGGACTCTGAGCAACTTGATCTAGTTAGAGATGTCCCAACTCATTGCAGGGGTCTTGGAACTTGATGACCTATAAAAGTCCCTTCTAACCCAAACCATTCTGTGATTCTATGAAATCCTGATAAACTTGGCCTCTGTGACAAGTTGTTATAATGTGGATGACAAAGTAAACTTGCAAACTTTGAGTATCTCTTATTTGCAGAACATATTTATTAGAAGTGCCAGATGGAAGGGTATAAAATGCAGTTTGTGTTTAATCAAAGACAGAGAACAGTGAAAAGTGATCTCTGAGAATGGTGAAGCTATGGGCCTTGTTCTGACTGGGCTTTGGTGGCAAGGAGGTGGGCAGAGCACCAATTTAGTGACCACCAGCACAGCCTGACATGGAAGATTGTCCAAATAGTGAAAAGCCACCCAGGGATTATTACTCTGGTTGTCATTCCCGTTTCTGGGGCATGTTCCCTGGATCACCTTTAGGTGAATCCTCAGGCTCCCACATCCTGGGGGCTGCTCCAGGCCAGGCTCTAATGCAGCACCCCTGCAACAGCTCTGATTTGTGCTGGTGATGGCTTTGGCCATAGCTTTGTTTGTGCTTGGGGTTTTGGGGGTGATTGATGCCTTTTCATTTCCTCTTTCTCTCTCATCCCCATCTGCATTGATGATATTCTGAAGTATAACCCACAGTGTTACCTGTGTTTTTACATTGTTTTTTCTCTGATCATGCACTCGTGTACACACTCTAAGTATATGTGCAGCCTTTTAATCACATCAAGAAAGGTCCTTTCCTCAGCTGGAAGCTCATTGACTTTTCTATAAAACTTGTAGTCAAAGGCACTCTTTAATTAAGACTGTACTGAAAAGAGCTTTGATTCCAGACGTGTGTTACAGCCTGATGTTGTTTTCTCTGTCACTGCAGCAGATTACTGGAAGTGTAGTCCTTGATTAAAAAGATTGTGGGCAATTACATTCCATCTCCACATCTTCAGCTAGATCAGTAGCTTGTCAGTGGGTCGCTGGGAATCAGACTGCCAGAACCTTTGTGCATGTTCAATTTATAAAAGACTGGTTTTGGCACAGCACCCAACAGTCCCAGACAGCCAACACCTTATTAATGCACCATTAGCCACAGGGAACATTTTTAAGTTCACCAAATGTACAGGGAGCCACGAGGGCTTGCCTGGACTGACTCAGCAGTTTAGAAGGTCTTTTCTCCCTTGCAGGGATCACACTGACTTCTGGATGGGCTCAGATGTCCCCAGCCTAAGAGCTCTTTTCCCCCTTATAGCCACATTTTTTTGGTGGCTGTTTTGGTTTCTGATGGACTGGGGTCACAGTAGTTTGCTGAGCAATAGATACTTGCCATAAGGGAGTTTTCTTTAGCATAACTAAAATGGTCAAAGGGATTAGTTGCTTTATAAGTGTCTGAAGAAGATGGGGAAAAGGTGGCTGAGGAAATCATGTTTGAGCTATAAAAAAATCACAGATCGGGTGAGAGGGAAAATTGTTTCTTCCCAATTAAAAAAAAAAAAAACACGAGTTGTCAAAATAGGTAAACTTGGAGGCATTCAATGAACTAGTAGACAACCAACCTGAAAAAAAGGACTTCTTTATTCAGCAGGTAGTGACTTCCCAAAATTTGCTACCACAGAGGACTGGAGATAGTGCCAGGCTTTTTGAACTGGATGAGTTACAGACAACTGGTCCAGAAATAGACCCTGAAATGACTTCCTAATACAGCAGTAGTGGCTGTTGGAGGATGGGCTGCAAAATGTGTCCAGGCTAGCACAAGGTCCCTAATGAGCATTTCCCCTCAGACCCCTGGCTCACCAACAACAGGTTTCTTATATTCTTATTTCTTGGACTGCCAGTGCTTTTTGGCTGCCTCTGGAAAGTCCCCTTAAGAGAAGAGAAGGGATTTAAGATCTGATTCAATTTCAGCTTCAATCTCTTTTCATATCTCTAAGTAATATAGCTCTAATACTTTTAAAACCAGGCACTGATCTTTGCTTCTAGTTTAACTCTGTCTTTTTATATTTACTGAATATTTATATTCAGTGCAATAATGAGATTCCTCAAAAGCTTTTCATGCATGAAAGGAAACTAAACTCAAACAGCTCAGTCCTATGAATAATAAGGTGAGATGTGTCCCTGTGGGTCTCTGCCTGTCCATGGCTGGTATTTCTTTGTTGTCACAGCCTTATTTTATGCCCATGCTCTTGGAAGTTTAACTAATTGCAAATGAAGGCGATGGAGAGTTGCTCTGCAGTACAGCAGACTTTGGGCCAGAGGCAAGTACACATCTAACATACAGGAATTACATCCCCACATCTGTGTGTGCTGAGAAAGAGACAATTCCCCTTGAGCACCACCTCGCCAGACACGTAACTCAGCACAGAGCACGCAGCCAATGATCTTTAAAACTGTGCAGGGAGCACGACATGATGACACCATTAGGATTAACTATGTTTTCCTACCTCATTTGGTGTACTTCTGTGTGAAGATTTATGTTAGGATAGGAACTACTAGGACTGCAGCCATGCCTCAATACAGAACTAGCCCTTTCTAAGGCAATTTTTTATATATGTGCAAATGCAAATCTGAAACTGATTTTTTTTTTTTTTTTTTTAAAGCTAGGTATTCTTTCTTTCCCCTTAGACTGTTTTCCCTGCAAGGTCTTCCAGATGATCCTAGAGCTGAGCCTCATGGTACAGAATGACTCCAGATCTCCCACAGGTTCAATGTGCTGCAGCTGAGCCTGGAGCATCTGGAAGGACAGGACACTGAGCTCAAAAGCAGCCCTTCTTTTCTGTTGCTCAGCTGCAGTCTTGCCTGGTGCTGTTCCATCAGTGCTGTGCTCAGAAACTGCTCCTGCTCGTGTGCCAGCAACAGTCAGGCTTCTTAAAACGGGTTTGATTGAGGAAGGGGAGAGGGAAGAGGCAGAAGGAGATTTATAACTCCACTGTGGTTTGGCACAGGTCTTCTCTTAGAAGGCAAGCAAGGGCAATGGGTTTTCCCCAGTTCTGCAGTGTTTCCAATTCTCAGAAATAACAGAGCCTCAGATCTTCTCCCATGTCACTGCAGATTAACATGAAGAATTATCTGGATGCAGTGGATGGGCAAAAAGGTTCCCTCTATACTAAAAAACCCTTATATTCTCTTTTGTGTGGAAGCCTCTGTGCAGGTACAGCCTGGAATGCTGAGGTGTGTGAGATGCTTCAGGGGTTGTGCAGGAGCAGCCAACACAGTCACAGGGATTATCTATGGCAGGACGAGGCAAGGAGCCCTGTTTTCTTTCAGGCTGGATGTTTAGAGCAGGATTATTCAAGTCACCTGTAACAGGGAAGCACAGACCTCAATTTCAGCTGAGTTTAAGAGTTAACACTTCTGAAGGATGGCAAAATCCTGTGACATCATCCATTTCTCTGAATTAGCTGAAATGAATTTTTAACTGAGAATAATATGCTAAGCAAGGATGCAAGGAAGGTCTTTTAACAGCAGAAACCTCCAACACTGCCCCACAGTCAGTAAGTCAGGGCTGTGCCTTCTCTTGGTCTGCTCTGAAAACTGAACTTTGCAAATGGAGATTTCCTCCAGCATCTCTCTCCATGTGTGTGACTGCCCCAACTGCACCCGCAGCTCTGAGAGGGGGCAGCGATGGAGAGTAGCCTGAGGTTGTTACAAAATTTAGTTCTTGCAAATGTGGCAAGCCTCAAGTAGGAAAGTCATGCCTTGTCTGATGGCTAAAGTAGATGGAGTGCGGGAGGGAGGCTGGAGAGCCTGCTCACACACAGCCTGACGCATGCCGTGGTACCAAGGTCAGCCACCCTGGAGCGGTACATGGAGTAAATCATGGGGTGCGTGTGCAGGGCTGCCTCAGGCACCTTCCTGCTCTGAACGAACACTGCAACCACAAACCATCCGAAAGCAGTGAGATATACAGCACCTGGCTAGAAAATAGCTCTTTATGGGCATGCTAAAATATGGTCTGCACATGGCTGGGTAGCTCTCTTTGAATGACTTTCCCCTAGCAGTGAAAAATGTCTGGCTTCTATTTACATGACTGTGAGCACCCTTGAACTAAATTAGTTTTGTAAATGTTGGACTGGCAGTGGGAGGGTTGACTTCTAGAGAAATTCTTTTAATAATAAAATGCCTCATAAAAACTGCATTGACTTCAACCAGGCAGACTGTGGGCAGCTAGAAATTTCTGGCTGCTTCAGTGCTTTGGGGGCTAACCAAAATACAAATGTCATCATTGTTGTGGTAAATGTCCCTCATGAACAGGAAAATCAAGGGCAGCACTATTTACATGGACATCTGGTGGGTCAGGGCTGAGGAGAGAGATACACAGTGAGTAAACTTTGTGCTTCCAAGACACCTCTGTGAAACCAGTGGGATGTATAGGCTGGCAGCCTACACTTGGCATTTCCCATATTGTGCAGTGGTGTGAGAAACACAAACTTTAGACCTCCTCCCCCTCAGCCTTTTTTATTCCATGCACTGACTCACTCCTGCCGATGCAGTGAGAAAGGCAGCGGGGTTTGTGCATTGCTGAGTGGGTTTGCCTGTCTGAAGGTACTATCTCAACGTCTTCCAAGGCCTCCATAAAACCTGGTATGAGAGATAAAAAGTCTCAGGAAACCCTGCTGAACTTTCTCGCTGAGGAAAGCCTTCCTGCCAGAAAGGATGCTCTGATGGGAACACTGCATTCCCAAGCCAAATTGCCCTTGGTGTCACTTCCCCTTCTCTGCCAGCTAATAAAACCCTAATTTTCTCAAAGGGAAGTTCAAGCAGAGTTTTGACTTTGAAAAATAAATGCCAGCAATTGTCTGCCATTTGATATAGCCAGTTTTATTGATATGCAATATTTAATAGGAAGCGTTTAAATATTATAGTAGCAATGTAAAAACCTACACTTGACCACAAAGAACGGTGTCCAAATTATTCCTTTGACATTTACTGAATGTTTAGTTCAAAATAAGTCTTACAGAAGTCCGATAGGCTGTCTTGTCCCAAAACTTCTCCTATGAAGTAGTTTCCTGAATGCTGTCCTGGGTTTCTCTGATTTTCTTTTTTTTTTTTTTTTTTTTTTCTTTCCCCTTGGTGACCTACTGCAGTGGACACCAATTAAAGCATTTGGCAAGTTTCTTATAAATAAATATAACCTTGAAACTGTGGAGCAATCTACTGGTGAAATGTGGCCAGCCTGTGCATATCTGTCCATCAAATGACACTGTAAGTGCTGTGGTCAGGAAGGAAAGCAGATCTGCTTTTAAGAACCTGGGGGTGTCCTCACTGCACACCAGCCTGCTCCATGGCCCCGTCAGTTTATGCTGCAGGGACTCCTCTCCACCCACTTCTATTTCAGGTCTTCTGACAAAGCTAATTATGGTAGCAAGTGACTTGCATCAATGACATTCAGGGAACACAAGGTTTTGTGGGCTTGGGAGTTCTTGAGCGTTGCCCTGTCTGCAAATTTTTCTTCTTCCAATGCAAGTGTAATGGTTTGCTATTTATATATGTTTAGGAAAACTCCTTCACTATACATTCACTTTTTCTACTTTACCACCAGTGTTGGATAATTAACAGCCTCAGAGACCTGTTCTGTTATAGGCAGACACTCTAAAAACTATCTTCCATTCTGTTATTTATTTTTTTTTTTAAGCTTGAGAAGCAATGTAGCTATTCTAACCCCAAAAACATAGCCTGGGAACTGGATCTAGGTTCTTTGCTACCCCATGAATCACCACCCAGGGAATGATTCCGTACTGGAGCTTGGAACAGCCAAACAATTCAGGAGCCAGGAGACATCCTAGCTCCCCCACACACCCTGGCCTTGCATATGGCGTTGCTGCACTGCTACTGGGTATAAAAAGCCTACAGGATCTGTTTCAGTCAGGAAGCAGCTGGGACTGTGAATGCAGATGAGAAACAGACTTAATTCACTCAAGGAAAACGAGGCCAATAGAAAACGAACATTATTTTCCTGTCTATAATTGCATTTTAAGTGCATAATAAGTAGATGATGGTAACTATGTGCTAAAGGGTCCAACTGTTCTTAATTGATTAAAATAGCTTCTGAAGGCTGTTCTGTTGTGGATTTAACACAACATGATACTGTACCACTGCACCAGGATGAGTTTGTAGTTAACTACGTGTCTTCTCTCTGGGTCAGAGGGTTTTCCACAGTTCAGAGAGCATCACTTGGTACTGACAGTCACCTGCCTCTGTCCCACTGACCTCCATAGAGAGGTAACTGCAAGATATCAGCACCAGAGCCCTGCTGCCTCCCATGCAAGCTGGAAGAGCCTTTTCCAGTGGTTAATTCAAAGTTCACCTTCTAGAAAGAAGAGGAGATTGGTGGTCAGACAGGCTGAGCTGGGGGCATTGTGCCCAGCTGCTCTTTCCTTTGTTTCTTCTTCTCTCTACCCCAATGGCAAATCTCTGGTATAAAACTCTGGTGTTCCACCTCAGTTTGAAAGCGTTAATAAACTCCCCCCTCGATAACCCAGAGCAGGCCTGGGAGTGAGCACAGGGTCAGCCACGCTGGCAAACTGCAGGGAGGGGAGATTGATGGACGGGTTGGGATGGACAGAGGGAAAAAATAATTTATCCTAGGTCAGTAGGGTGAGGGGGACCATGCCTGGCTCTGTCCTGGTAAATATTGCATTGAGTTATAGAAATGTGGTGAAACAGGAATTGAGTTTCTCCTCTGTGGGAACTTCAGACCCGGGACTCCATCTGTTCTGGCCTTATACTTCCTATCTCAGAGATGCGGGAAAAAAGTATTTTTTCCTGTAGGACAAGGTAGGAAAATCAAAAGTGTTTTTTCTCTGTGCAAGGAAGATACTAGGAAAAGCTGTTTTCTGTAGGGTCCTAGAATGAAAACATTATTTATCCTACCAAGACTTTTGTTCTCCAGCTAGAGAAAGAGGAGTGCACTTCTGAAGTGTCTTAAAGTTGGCTGCAATACAGATTGCTCAGTATTAATTAAAAAAAAAAACAACAGCATAATCATTATGGCCAGCCCAGTGTTTTATCCAACCCTCTTTAAATAGACTAAATAAATCACTGACTTAATAAATAATTTTCCATAAAATAGCATGGCAACTGCTCCAGTTCACTGGCAGGTGTGCAGACAGAAGGACCTGAACACCCACATTTAAAAAGCAGCATCTCTGGGCCTTATCTTTTAATTGCAAAGCCTTAAATCACAAAACCCATCTTGTTCCAGGCTCTGTGTCTCAGCTGTGTCTTATGTTAACCTGTTGTCAAAATAAATTTGACTTGCAAATATACTGGGCTGATACTTTAATTTTAGATCAATTATCTGAATGCAATTTCCACGCAAGGATTTAAGCGCATGCCTGGCTTTAAATAGGTACTAAGGGCAGTCCTGAGGATAAAGCAGTGAGGACAAGATGTATAATTGCATTTGGGTTCCTAATTTCTTGTAGACTTGTTTAACACTTCACAGATTCAGAGGATGTTCTGAGCTGGAAGGGTCCCATGAGGATTATTGAGTGCAGCTCTTAAGTAAATGGTCCATATGGGGATTGAACCCACAATATTGGTACCATCAGCACCCTGCTCCAGACAACTGAGCTGAGACTTGAATGGAACTGAGGTTTCAAGGAAGGATTCAAGAACCAATTTATTCCTATGCCTTTGACCTGTAACCTAAGGCCAGCTAATACTGTCAGATTTAAAGTTTGTGCTTGATTTTCTGGATGGCACCTGGAATTGCCTTACATTGCAATCTCTGCACTGGACATGGCACTTCTCCCAGTCTCCACCTCTGTTATTGAATGTTGAGGCAGAAAATTGAAGCATTGCTAATTAAAGTAGGAAGGAACTTTTCAACTTTCAAAAGGAGTGCATTTATCTGAAATCCTCCTTGGCATTCAGATGGTTTCCTCCTATCTCAAGAAGCAATAACCATCTCTTTCCTGTAGGTTAATATGTATGAATTAATTTAAATCCATGTAATAAGTGTTATGAGATTGAGCTGAAAAAAAAATTATAAATCTATGTTGACCATGCATATTATTTAAACAAAAATAAAAGCTCAAAATAACTTGTTTAGTAAATGAATACAAGGCCTTTGACATCATAGGTTCTTCAGACTAACATCCACAGAGCTGGTAAAATGGAAGTTTGTCATCTCGTGTTAAATGGAAGGAAGGTCAGAGAAATTAATTAAGCAAATATATAGCAAGCCTGACCTAGCAGTCATTAGAAACTCCAATCAATGGGTATTTGTCTTGCAGGACAAAACCATTACTGCTTACAGAAACATTAAAGAACCATGGACTTGGACCAAATAGATAGAAATCTATTTTGGAAGGCTTTTTTTCCTAGCACAGGACGTTTTCAAGAGCATTTAATTGCACTTTTTCATTTTGGAACTGAATGCTAAATCTTATGCCACACTGACTGAGACCAGAGCCTCATATAACCCCTTCAGCAGCATTTGCCTTAAACAACAGCAAATTTGTCAATGCCTGACTTTATTAATATGAAAGAAAGAGTCTGTGCAGCAAAAAGAGAACTCCCTGTGATGAGTCTTCGGCCAAGGTTGGATTTTAAGTTTCAAACTGCAGTGATGTTAGCAAATGACAGAAACAGCCTTGGCTCCTGGGATGAGCTGAAGTTCATGAATGGCAGTTCTGTCACTGTCAGAGCTCAGGAGACAGCACAGGCCAGACCTCTGGGAAACATCCTCTGGATACCTGCACTTCCATATTCTTATTTGGGAGACTTGCAGTAAATAACACCAATACCAATGGACTTGAATATTCATTTTTAGCCTTGTTTTGCATTTTGGTGAGAGGTTACTGCCAGTTTCAATCACGTAGGATCATGTCTCCAGTGTCTCTGAACCCTTTTCAAGAATGGCAGCAGTCATCTCCAGGCTGCTGAAAGGGCTGAGTGCCCCAATTTTATTGCTCATTGTACCACAGGCTGCTCTTAGGTCTCTGAATGATTTCTCTCTTTGTATTTCACAGGACACAACACTCAGAACTGCTGTTAGATGTTTCAAGTGCTAATCTTTTAGATTCATTTGCTTATGGCCTAAATGTTGCCTGACTGCAACTGTAGATGTAATTCACCAAATGCTGGACTTGGGGACAATAACATAATCTGGGAGTGTTTCTCTGGAAGCTCTGAGCAGTGACTGGGAATAAAACTTTTCCCTCGTTCATGTGGTTCAGCTGTAGATAAATAAACACTGTGTGTTTTGGTACGTTCCCTCTGCATTCTGCTTCAGTGGTTCACTTCCCCTTCTTTTGATTTATTTATTTATTTATTTCTGGCATAAACTTAGCATAAGACAGAGCTGTGCAAACTTGATAACCTCAAGGAATTATTTGGGACAGAGTGATCTAGGCATAATTCTCTCCTCATTTATCCCCATAAACAAGAAAGTCCATAAATCACCTTCCATCTGCTTTGGCATGCAGTGGCACTCAGGAAATGCTATGCAGAGCTCTCCATCATGCAAATATAGGCTGGGACCCTGTGGCCGGTGAAGTCAGCAGTGTGAAAACTTGCTTCCAAACAGCAAGCAGCAAAAAAAACCCCAAACCTAAATTCCTCGTTCTTTGATTTTTTTTTTTTTTTTTTTTTTTTGCATAGGAAAGAAAAAACCTAATCAAACCAAACAACCTTAAAAACATCTTTTTCCTCATTTGATACCCTCTGAGCTTGGTGAACTTTATGAATCCAGTTTTAAAATATGGGTGAACTGAGCTGTGTATAATGGCAGGTTTTTTTGAAGGAGGATGGGTGGGTAGGGTATGTTTTTTAAGACAAAATCTTCTTTTTAAGGGTTTGACTCCAGATATCTGGAGTGATGCTCTGTTCTGTCTGAAAACATGCACTCAGAAAGTTTAAACTACAATCTGTAATATTCAGCTGTTAAGGCAGCAAATTACGTGAGCAGGGTGTTGTACTGCTGTGATTTGAACACCTTGGAAATGCTGAGGCATATTAAAATATTTTGAAGGCATTTAATGAATAATAAATGTATTTATTATTGCTATGCCACTCAAGCAGGGAAAACAACATCAGCTTGCATGAAAATACGTCGGCAACTGCTCTGCAGCAAACAGAAGTTGATTATATACAAATCTTTCCTGTGGCTGGAGCAGAAGGATTTTCTTGAACGTCTTTTACTCATCATCCCTTCTTTTTTACAAAGGAGAATTGTGGTTTTCCCTCTTTGCGTGCACTTGCACTTCCTCGCCTTTTTTAGTTCCAACAACTGGAAACTATTTCTTCATCCTCCTTTTTTGTAACCTGGTGAAAAAGTGCTTTTATTCCTTCACCAATTCCTTTTCTAAAGAGTAGCCAGCAAGGACGTTAAGGGGCAGTGATTTTCGCAGCACCCTTTCAGCATCCCTGGAGTTGTTCCGCTGTACAAGCAAATGCAGCGTATTTTTGAGAAGGAGTGAAAGCAAATTACTCCAGATTTTCTGCTCTGTACTCACACCAGTGTTTTAAGCACAGCTCCTCAGAAAGTGACTGAGATCTAAAAACATATATGAAAAAAAGAGGTATAGAATCATCTTTGCTATTCTGATGTGGTTATTATTAATTCAAACACATTCTCACACTCTAAATGTATTTTTACAAGACCTTTAGTAGTTATTTAACACCCTGCATGTCAATTTGTTTATGGGCCCAATGAGCAACATGTTAGAGTGGTTTATATTAGCAAGATCTGGGTGGGGGGAAAAAAGAAAGTGTTAATACAATGAGAAGAAACTGTAAGAACAGAAATCAGAATATTTTGCTGAGCAAATCTGTTTAGAAATAGAATTCATCCTTCATACTTAGTTCTTCAAATAAATGGGGAGGAAACTCCTTAAGATAACCTTACAAGGAGATTAGGTGGGAAAAAAAAGCAATAGTTAGCCCTTGTTATTTGATACAAGTAAAAAAATTGTAGAAGTTCGACTGTCCCTCTCCTTTTTCCTCGTACATAAATTATATTTGGAACATTTACTTATTTTTATTTCTTGATAACACTAATATGGGAAAGAACATAGGAAGTACTGGACCAGATCCCACTTTCCCCACCTCTACGTGTTTGGTCTTCTAATTTTATTCCTTATTTTAAAATTCTCTTTGATTTGGCTTTCAAGGTGAGGAATATTCCTGAGAGAAGCAGTGACATGGCACAGCAGCAGGACTAACACAGCCATCTGAAGCCTTTTTTGCAGCTGCTCCTGCTTTCTCCTCTCTCTTACAGTAGTATTTTGCAAAAATCCATTCTTTTGGAGAATAATGCTTTAATAATGGAGGAAAAACAGGAGTTTAGAATAGACTGTTGTTTGCTGCTATGAAGTAAGGTGGGAGATTAAATAATAGATCATGTCCAGGAAAGGTTGAAAATTAGTCTAATCACTCAAAAATTCTGAGGGAACAGCTATTCTTATTTCCCCCTGCTGGTTACTACTCTGTTTTATGGTTTAAACTGCTTTAAAAAATGCTGACTTTTTCTATGCCATAGAACTTCAAAATATTTCAGAGAAGTGCTATTGGGCAGTTGTGTAATAAAATTACTGCCTGCTTGCGATCATATATTCTGCTGCTGTCCAAAGATCATCTTCTCTCAGGACACCCACAGAATTTTATAGAGCTGGGAGAGAAATTTTTCTTCTCCTGATCAAACTTATCACATTTTCGAGGCAGTCAATGGGTGAGACACTTTGTTGGATCGTGTGATGAAGAGGGGGAAAAGAAAGGAAAATGTTGCGGTGAAGGAGCTGGGGCTCTAGTTCGGTGCTCTAGAATTATTTCTTCCACAAGCCCCTTCCTCTCCAAAGAACAGGGCACCTTGGTGGTACTGCTCCAGTTCCAGGCAAGGCAATCCTGGTTTTCTTGCAGAAAACAGATTTGAAGTTCTGTATCAGCTGCACTGGTTATTGACCGTGATCTTTTCTCAGAGAAACTGTGACAGCAACGTTCTTGGAGCGGTTCCCTGGGCTCCTCTGCCTCTTCGCCCCCCATTTGTGAGAAGAGGTGGCCTGGAATTACCTGCTGTGGGATTTTTGAATTGGTTTTGTAACACCACACACCTGGCACTTGGAGAAGGTGCTTTGGGCTGAAGCTGAGCCATTTTGGGGAGCTCTACATGCCCCCAAACAAGGTCACCTGGCCCATCTCAAATCTTGCCACTTCACTACCCTGGACATGCTCAGACTCTTGGTGCTCTCCAGACACACATTTCCCATGCTTCCCACTGTTTAATATCCATTATTATCTCCTTAGAACAGACCTAACCATGGTGCAAACTATTTTGCATAGCATGGACTTTGTGTGAGCAGATGTAACTTGCAAATGGAGGAAGAAAGATGTTGCAGGAAACATTTTTTTTTTAAGGAATTAAAAAGCAGGTGAGGCAGCACAGATTTCTGTTGTTCACTGTTTTTCTCTTTGTGGGGTGAGTTGTTCCACTGCCTCCTGTTATGTTTACTAATGTGTAGCTTAAATAGTCAGTTAAGCCACCTCTCAATTTAGCCAAAGGTTTTAATGTAGGAACATAAGGAGATTACAGGAACAAATTGTCAGGAGAAAAGAAAGCTAAAGACAACGGTTCTGATCCCTACACAAATAAGGAAACAAGACTTTCTTTACACAGAGTACCTCATTCTTACCAAATCCAACAGATAAAATTCTGCTAGACTGCCAGTGTTATTTCCTTCTCTGCTATTAATTTTAAAAATCTGCTGCAGGCATGAATGTTTTGCAGATACTTGCTTTAAGATACAAATAGTTGTCCAAACATAAATAGGAAAATACAATATTTTTTTTTTTTCCTGGGAGATGGAAAATAACTTGGAAAATTCTTCTGCACTGTGTCCAAAATATCAGCAAAGCATTTGTGCACTTCAGTGTCCCAAGGCAATGTTCTGAGAATGATGCCAACTGTCATTGATTTCCATTTTGGAATGATACCTTTAAAAAAGTGTTTTGGTTTGAACAACCAAAAGCAGGCATAAATTATTCCCTTTCTCAACATTCCCATGCTCATTCTCTGACAACTATCCATGTAAAAGTTTTATCTTTGGTGGGTGGGTAGTAAGGAATGCAGAAAATCCCAGGTTAGTACCAAAAGGGTGGGGTATTTATTTTGTGTGTGTTTGTTCTCTGACAGTGTCTAAAACCCCCCTACCCACACAGGCTGTCACTTAAGCATCACTTCAGCCCTACACCTGAGAAGGATGGGCTTCAAGGCAACTACAAGATCAGCTGGCTCAGAGTTAGACCTGGGATTACCCCTTTGTGACATTAAAATGTCAATAATGTATGCACCAACCCTGCCAAATCTCTCAGTGTCCTCGGCTTAGAAAGCGTTGACTCCACAAAACCTCCTTTTAGATGCCAAATTCATTTATTTCAATTCCTGTGCTGGAGTCAGCTTCCAAGCAGACTCCACAGAAGTTTGCTACAGCTCCTGCTTCCAGTTGGCCAAGCTTCGAAGTACACTAGAAAGGCTCATATGTTCTTGGAGATTAAAAGTTTCTCTTTACTTCATTCAAATGAAAAAATGGCTTTCAAAGCTGTGTTAGAGCTATTTCCAGCAAAGTTCACATCGATGTGTTTCAGTTATTGCTGTGGCATAGCATATAACGTGACCGTAACTGCAGATGGGGTGGGGAACTTTAATAAAAAAGTATTACTTCCAATGTGCTAAGGTTATTATTATGTTTCCAGGACAGCAAGAAACCAAGATCATGCATCTTTAGAAGTTACCTCTTGTCAGCCAAGACAGAGTAATAAACTGCCTATGAGCTCTAGACCATCTCAGAAATCCAAATAAGTTTAAATTGCTAAATCTCAGAGTTCATAAAAAAGCTCAGCCTAGGTTGTTTGCTCCTGTGGTTCCCTTACACAGCCAGTCTGTCCCTTCCAGTGTTAAACTGTAACTCCTGTGAATTTTAACTAAGAAGAATTCAATGTGGTCCTCTGCTGCCAAACTGCCCGGCAAAGTCACTGGAGCACACAGAAATGGTTTTGAGGGCAGCAGGTTTACATGCACACTTTAACTTTGAATATATGGGGTGGTGTTGCTGTGACAGCAGTGGTAACTGCAGTGTGGATAAAGGGTGAGGCTGATCCCTTGGATTTGCAACGTGTAGGGTGATGTTTCACCTACCCCACATGCAGCGTGTCCAGACATTTGAAAGCCAGGCAGGGATTGCCGAAGAGTTTGTTCCACGCTCAGTGCAGGGATACTTCAGTGCTAACCAAGAGCAAAAAAAGCCTAGCAGTCAGCTGAGGTGTTTCCTTATGGATGGTGGCTGATTAAATACCACCTGAAAACATAACATAACTTTTAAGGCAAGATCCCAGGTTCAGGGATCTGTTCTGTCAAGTCAGCCAGCGCATTTAACTCGATCTCTGCTGTGTTTAATCTGTGCCCCCCTTGCCCACAGGCAGGGGTAGGGAGCAGTGCTCATAAAGTGCTACTCCTGCAGGTCCACAAGCTCAAGGAAGGAAGTGTTAAAAAAGTGTTAACAGGAGTGTTAAAAACAGAAAGGATGAATAGAAAAACTCTGAGCTTTCTTTGTATCATGAGAAACTCAGTATATTTCTTTCATAATGTGGGCAAATGCTACAAAAATTTTGCGTTGTTTGGGGGCTCTGGTGGCTCTCGAGTCCTTCTTAGCAGCCCTAAGTGGAAACCCCAAAGATGAGCCCCAAGGCTTTCATCTGTGTGCATTTACATGCACACAATTATAAATTAAATGCCCTCTCTATATTTCACTGCTGTTCAACCTCTTGCTCTTACGGACAGTGATGGTCTCTGTGCAGACTGTGCTTCCTTACAGCTAGATCGTGTCCTTTCAAATCAATCACAGCGTCACGGGGTAGTTTTGGAGACAAATACTGATGTCAGCCATTCCCTGACAGGTTGCTGTACAAGTCTGTCCAGTGAGCTCGAAATGAAGCAGCACATGAACACAGCCCTTCCTTGGCTGCTTGCTGAAATGTTCAGCTGCTTCGTCAAGACAGACAGGTGAATCCAGCTGGGACCTGCTGCTTTGCTCTTACATTAGAGACAGAAAATGCTTTAGCACTAAATATTGCTTAAGGAAACTTGCAGTGGAATATGTGCTGCTTGCGTTTTCTTTCCGGATCTTGATTTGGTGGAGTTTTTTTTGGGTTTTGCTTCTTTCAGGGAATCTGCTTCGTTTGTATGCACTTATTATTTCTCACCAAAATCTCGGTTTTACAGGGATTATATGAAGGAAAGGCTTTAAATATTAAAAAAAAAAGACACATCCCCTTGCTGGTTTTCTCTACGTTTTGAGATCTAAGGATGTCCAAAAGGATTTTTAAATCAAATCCCAAGCTATGGAGTACTATACAAAACACCCTCCCTAGGCACAGTATTTCTTAATAAAAAAAGTTACTCCACCTACTTAAATGCTATCTGTAACCAAATTTTATTCATGCCTGTATTATGCTTTCATTCCTCTTCTAAAACATTATTTCCTCTGTTCCACACATAATTTAAATCAAGACAATACTAGAAAACTTCATTGTCTGTAACAGCCCAGCTATGAATGTTTAATGTGTGTGGGATTTGGGCAAATAAAGGCCCTGAGGAGAGCCTGGTGTTTGCACAGGAGCCGCTGCTCACCACAGCCAGGGTTTGCAAGGTCATGATCTCCTGCATTTCCTTTTTTCTGTCCCATAAATATTGCCAAAAATACTCCCCATACACCTTCCACAGAGGTCTCTTAGGTTCTGATGCACTCAGTGGGAGTCTCCTCACTGCCTTCCAGGGATGTGGGATTAAGACCCAAAGCAGAAGGCAGCTGGGGAAAAACTCCTTCACAGATGCAATTCTAAGTTTGTTTTGGTTTTTTTTCACTTGCTATTACCAACCTGTTCCCATTCTCCAGGCAACTCTTAAAAGAGCTCATTACAAAGATCTGGCAGAAGGAAAATGATACGAAGTGAAAGCAGGTGTTTCCAAACAGGAGAATCTGCTTCTTTCCAGAAAATACCCATAGTGAACATGGAGATGAGAACTGTCAAAGCTGTAATGGTGTGACAGAGTCTGAATGGGAGAGAATATAATGCCACTCAACTTCAGTGTGCTGACCAAATATAGCACATGAAAAGAGTAAGGAGAGATATTTCTGAATACTTCTGCAGCTGAACAAGAATTGGATCAGCTTTACTTGGGTGTTTCCTTTCTGGCTGCCTTTTGCTTGCAACTTGCAAAACTGCAGTGATGATATAGTGAACTCAGAGGCAGAATATAATCCAGAAAACACCATTTTCTGGTGGTTTGCTGATGCAGATGGTAGAATATCTCTCAGTTTTTCTTGCTGGGACACATTTCTGCTGGCTGTAAGACACAAAGATGGCCATGTAAAGTTATAAAATAAAATTTTTAAAAAGGCCAAAAAAAAGCAAGCAATGTTGTAATATTGTGATTCTAAATATGGGGATTATCTAAATTTTAACCTTGTGTGATTTGCATATGCAGTGATGCTTTTGAAGCCCTGCTGAGGTTACTGTGCAAGGATATCAAATTCTTTATTCTAAAATGCTCTCATACATTTGAAGATGAAAGCTTTGAAGCATGAATCCTAAAGAATACCAAAAAATGGAAGACAAAATGAATGCGATGTTTATTTTTTCAGAGTTCAGTCTTTTTGGTTTGGTTTCTTTGAGTTTCATGACTTTGAGTAATTATGATTTGTCATTATTTGGCCTTCTAATAATGGGAGACACTTTCCTGACAAGATCTTACTGACAAAAATTGGCACCTTTTGTGTTGAGAGCTGAGGTTTCCTCTCCTTTTCAGTCCCACTATTTTTTATAGTCTCTGACGTGGCTTTTGGCTCACAGGTCTCACCAGGCTTTTTAAAAATAATTTCCCTGGAAGAGTTCTAGGAGAGGTTGGATGGAGCTCAGAGCATCCTGGTCTAGTGGAATGTTTCTTGCCCATGGCAAGGAGTTGGAACGAGATGAGATTTAAAGCCCCTTCCAATCCAAGCCATTCTGTGATTCCATAATTGATCTCCTCCCAGCTGAATTAGACTGAGGGCTGAATTCTAAATAAACTATGAAAATCCAAAACAATTCTGCAACATATGGTGTGATATTGTTATTTGGTAAGAAGTCATAGATATATTGGTGATGCTGACAGAGGGAGTGGGAGCTTGAATTTGAATATGGAAACAAATTTGGATAAGTGACATCAGCTGCCTTGGACCAGTTTATAAGACAAACTAAATGTGTGAAGCAGCGAATTCTCCAGTAATCATGAGATCAATCAGATGGGGCAGGGAGAGAAATTGAAGGCTTTTCCACCAGGTAGTTTAGATTTGCTTGGGTATGTGGTTCTTCACAGCCATCAATGCTGATTGAAATTCTAATGCAAAGCCTTGAAGGGAAAACTGTGATTTATGGTAAAAAGAAATAAATCATTCCCTGTTTCTAGCAAAAGAAATGTGAGCATCTGTGTTTCAGCAGCCTTCTGTCTCATTTGCTCATCTTTCCCTCTGAACAAAGTCCTGACTGACACTGGGGCATACAATGTTCTTCCTGTCTAGGAATCTCTCTGGCTGACTACTATGAATTCTGAGTATCCAAGGAGAGGATCCCCAGAGGCTTGGTCTCCTCAGGGCTGGATGAAATAAATTTCAAACTCAGATGCTAAAATAATGCTGAGAAGAGGTGTGTGTCTCTGCTGCCATGGTTCAAGCAAACCCTTGTTAATTCACATGCTCTTTCCTTTGTATTTGGGTCTGAAAGGAATGAAAAGATCATGAAAGGTTCCATGAACTCGTGAAGATTCAGAACCGAGTCCACAGCATCTGGAGTTTCTTGCAGATGTTTCAGTGAAAATCAGGTGTTGATTTGCAGTTTGTTGCTCATTATCAAGTTTATTAGAAATACACACTTCCACAGCCTTCTTTTAAAATTCAATGCCTTGAATTATCCTCCAAAAAGCCAGAAGCCAGAATTCTTGCCTAAAACTTTAAGGAATAGATGCAGAAGGTGACGGAATCGTGGACCTGTTCTTCTGTACCTTCTGAAGGTCGACCTGCCTTACCAGGTGCACTTTGAAGATACTTTGCCAAACATAGCGTGTGATCTTTCTAATTCTGCGTGGTTTTTGTGTGCAGATCTGCACCTTTGGAATAACACTTGGGAAAGGCAGGCACATTATTTTTGCTCCTGTTTTAAACAACAGCTCGGGCAGCAGGCTTTAGGAAGTACTCGGTCTTAGTCCTTTAATCCTCCTTGAATGCTACTGCACTGCTGCTTTACTCACAGTAGGTTCTGGGGTTTGTAGGGATGTGGAAAGTGAAGACAGTCATTGTGGCAAATGAAGTATCCTGAATTGTAGCTATTACAGATATTAAGTAATTGCCCTTGGTAAAAAGTGATAGTAGAAAATAATGGCATATTCATTTTGTTGTTGAAAATGGACTGTCTAAGCATATATCTGAAAATCCCAATTAAATTCAATCTTGATGCTCACAGCAGATAAGTATAATGAAGATTCTAAGAGATTTTCTTTCATACATATGAATAAAATAATTACTATGCAGCATATCTAAGTAGTTGACGCCATCAGAAAGTCTACCCTTGAAAAACAGGAAAGGAAGAAAACGTCCTTTCTTTTGCAGTCAGAAAGAAAGTATTGACTATGTATGTGGCACATTTTGGATGTCACTAGCTGTAAGATATATTTCTTTATAAACATGACAGTTCTACTAAGCATGGTACAAAAATTCTCTGCTCTTGTACGAAAACAGCTAAACTTCTCTCTTTGAGAACGTGCTCAATGTCGTGTTTTTTACTGTGACATCGTCTGCGCCATTGGTTCCTGGTGCAACTATGACACACACACTTTCATTGGCTTTGAAATGATGCAGCATGTTTATCCACCCACTGCATATTCTTTTACACAGTTTTGTACTGGAATTTTTGTCTCTGGTATTTAAATGACAGTTGTATTTCTTACTGTCAGGGAGTGCTGTCTGTGCTTCTGCATGTCAAAAACTGGTAGAAATACAGTGATGCAAATTAAAGTAGTTCAGGGGACTACAAATGTTGAGCAGCTACTCTTCATTAATTAAATTGACTTGCAACTCATTACTGGCAGTGTAGGACAAAATTAGTAAACTTCCCTTTGCGTGTTTCTCTCTCAGGTTGCAGTGCAATAAAGTGAGTTTGACTTCTGAGACAAAGCTCCTGCCAGTGTTACTTACTGACAAGATGAGGTGAAAACATTTGTTTACTAATATACTTATTCCAGACGGAGAAATTAGATTTTATACCTAATGTTCTCCATTTTACATTTGACATGAACAATAATAATTGGCAAATAATTGTGAGGTTCCAGTTCAGGAAACACATTCTGATTAGAGACTCAGAATTGCATGAAAGCATAAAACCTGACATAATCTTTCTTTTTGTCTTGTGATTCTCATTATGAATCCAGTGTCTTTCCAACATCAAACTCTTTATTTGCATTTCTTTACCTCCCCCATTTCATTCCTTGGAGAAAATATTTTGAAAACAGTAGCTTGTTAAATTGCTGGAATTAGTTTACCTGAAAATATCGGATGATAATGTCATCAAAACTGTGCGTTCTGAGCACGTTCTTGTTATAGGTAAAATCCCTGCTCTTTCCTCAGATATACCAACATTAGCTTTATAATGCTCAGAGATATCTTATAATAAATCCTCATATGTTCCAAGCTTGCTACTGGCTTTGCTGGAAATCTAGATGGAGAAAACAGGGAGGGATGAGACACACACGGATCATGAACCTGGGACTAGAAAATTGCACTGATCTTATGTTCAGGTCCTTAAATTAGAGCAACTATAGCACCTATCAAGTGCTCATAAACAGAAGAGGAGAAGCCAGGATTGGAGAGAAAGGGAGGAGGGGAGCAGAGCAGATTCAGCTGTGATCCACCCTCCTTGTAGATTTGTCCATCTTCAAAGTTGTAAAGCTAATGAAGAATAATTAGCACTTATTAATTTTGCATTATCTTGGAAATTGCGAGTCAATAGCACCATATGTCACAAGGATGCTCTTAGACAAAAAGGAGAAAATTCTCTTGACTGTAGTGTCAGAGGAAATAACTCTTTTTGGCACCTGAGCATCAATCTCAAGGAGAAAACTCTCTAAGACACGGATGTTGCAAGGGAGTGAAAAGGTACCATAACTTCCAGGGTATTTCTCAGTGTTATCAGCTGTGCCTGGGACGAAACATTACACAGGTTTTCAGCAGCATCTCTGCAAAAACTCTTTCAGAAAAACTGAACTTCATATGCGTAATTTTCGAGAATTATCCCCTCAAATATAGTGACACTACAAATTTTGCTCAAAACTAAAATGACAGATAAATCAGAGGAATTTTTCTTTCTTCATTATGTGAAGACTTCTAACATGGTTTCCAATATTTTTCAATAACTAAATAAACCCCAACTTTGAAACAAAAATTGAGTGGGAAAACTGAAGAATACTTTCATTAGTGCTCCTTTACAAAAGACCAATGGCTATTAACTATTGACATTTGTCTGAGCAGCAAAAACAGAATCCTCAACTTTTGGCAGTCACATGTACTGTTCTCTTAAAAAATTAGCATACATTCCCTTAGAGAGTTAAACGTGTCTGAAGCCCAAAATGGCAGTGAGGCTCAAGGCAGGCAGTTATCCTAAAGCCAGAGCTCGTAAGTCACCGAGGAAGCTGTACCAAAAACCCAGAGGAATTAAGCTTGCTATTAGCTCCTAAGTAACAGAAAAAAACCTGTATGGTTAAATTTGCTTTAAATGCTGCACAGATCTTTCCAAAGGCCTGTAATTACTGCCCAAATACTAATTTTGCCAACACTTTCAAACTGTGCAAAAATCCCTCTTCATATAAAGCAAACTTTAACTCATGCTTTCCCTCTCCCACTCAGTATAAACAGAAAGCTGCCACTGCAGAGTACAGAAACAGAACATCTGAATCTGAAGAAAGCCACAGCTATGCTGTGATAAAGTACTGCCTACAAACATTTCTCTACAGAAAAAAGCATCTGCAATTTCAGACCACAGTGAAGAATTTACCACAAACTAGAAATTTGCCATATCTGCTGAAGTGAAACAAAACTATTACCCACCATCAGGGCACACATTCACATAGTTTCAATCTACAATTTATCATTTCCCAAAGGCACAGCCCCTGTAAATCCAGCATTAGAGTACCTAGTACTAGTACAGAAAATAGTTTGCACCTGAGCACGGGAAACATGCTGCATGATGAAGGAGAACACAAATGCCCGCTGACATTAAGTTATTAAGCACCATCTCTGTTCAAACACTGTCAAAGATGACTACAGAAAACCCCCAAAGCGAGCAGTCCTAGTTCAGCACAGGACATACAGCAAGCACTCCCCTGCAACACCCACACAGCCACACAAAGCAAAGCATACAGTCCCTGCAAATCCACTCCATCCCTTCACTTCATTTAGAAACAGCTACAAAAATCATGCAGCCCTGACACTGCTCCCGGACTGGAGGTTGTGTCTCTCCCAGCAGAAGCTGCAAAGGTTTCAGCTCCTGCTCAGCCCAGGGAAGCAGTGCCTGCTGCAATATCCCAGCACTTACTGCATTGCTTTTCAGCGGAGCGAAAGTGGCTGCTCTTCCCGGGCACACATGGCTCGCTCAGCCGGAGGGTTCTCTATTCAGCACAATCCAGCTCCAAAGTCTCTGCATGTGGAGGGGAATTGCCTGTGCTCTGTGCTGGGGGTTTCTGGCTGCAGTGCCTGCTCACCCTATCCATTGCCTCTGGTGTATGCTAAGTAAGCAATCCCCTGGGTCTTCATAACGAAAGGATGAAGAGTCACAGCTTTCGAGAGCAGATAAGGTGTTCTGCCGAGAGCCTCTGTGCTTCCATGGCATTTTAAAGGCAAAGGGGCTGGGGATGCTTCATCTTGCTTTACAGTTCTGTATCGTGCAAGTTGTCGTATTCTGCAACTCGCAGTGGAATTCTCAGCCAAACATTTACTTGTTTCAGAGAGAGCTCAAGTGAACAGTACAAATTCAAGCCAATGCATTTTTAAATGTCGAGGAACGCACTCTGTCAATTGAACTAAATCTGCTGTTTTTCAGAAGTACAAGTGAAGGGGAGGGGTTTCCTAGCTCTGAAATGCACTGTACCAGCCCTGCTGGATACAGTCAAAAAGTAGTAGCCTAAAACTTCATGGATTAACATCTCAGATTTAAGAGGCTCCAAGCACTGCTCCAGTCTTGAAGGAGGGACTGTCACCCCTGTCCTTTGTCTGCAGAGTGTCTGTCACTTGTGGGGGTCCTGCATGCAGATGGGGTAGAATTAAGGAGCAGTAATAATAAAGAGGCAGAATGACCAAGAACCACAGTGCCACTACTTTCTCATTAGGGACCCTAATTTTTTCACTGTACTGAGATGTTCGTGCCTTTGGGAAGCTGTGGGGGAATTGCACTTGCTCTCCCCATAACCAGCCTGAGTGAGGTGTACGGGCAAGCGGATTTGTGAAGCCGAACCACCAACCCTGACCTTCAAAGGGACTCTGAGGAGAAAAGCCCCGTTCTGGGGCTGTGCTTACCTGTTACCCAGGCCTCCTGCAAATGCTGATTGTGCCTAACCACGTGCGACAAATCCGTGGAAACAAATACATTGCAGTCCTGCAGTCAAAAATGGGGATAATTTTTTCCGCACAGGCACCCCAATAGATAGCACAGCAATTATTAATTAACATTTCCTAAGACCAGGTGCTGTGTAAGGTGTCGATTCACTCATCCCCCAGGGCTCTTGGGCAGAGGAGATTTTCTCTGCCACTGACGGGTGCATTAAGATATGAAAACAGCAGCAGCTTTGCATTGGTGAGGGAAGGTTTTGACCCCTTTAGCAAAGGCTTTGAGCACCCTCAGGGGCTGATTATGCTTTCAGATAGCATGGGGAAATCCCGGCCACCAAAACAGTGTGGCTAATAAATTTTTCAGGATTATTAATTGGATTCTTTAGAAAAAGGGCAGTCAAGGACAGGCATCTAGAAAGAGCCCATTTCCCCTTTGAAAAGTGTTTTATTAGCTGGACTTCAGTTTTTTTCTGGAATTTCTATACAAATGTAGCTTTCTATGATACCTGTCAGCATCATTGGTCCTATACCTATTGTTTTCTGTGCTATAATTTCTGCCTATGAAAATGCCAAAAATACTCCGTCTTCCTGGCTGACAGATGTTGTTGGAAAGGTGCTGCTTTGCACTTTCACAAAAATAACACCTTGGAGGAGAGGGGAAACCAGCACATATCGGTGTCAACGCCAGTGGGTTCCTATGAAATGAGAAGAAATTCCCATAGTAGCAAAACTGACCTTTTTTTCTCACTCTCGTGCTCTCAGCTGTGTTTAGCCCCTCAAGGTAACAAATTTGTTGAGTCATAGAAAGCAAGAACCAACAAAGCTGCCTTGAATTTTAAGCTTGTTTTATATAGTAATTATGTATTATGTGCGCGTCTTAACTTTTAAAATGCAGACAAGGCACAGTCCCTGTCCCAGGGAGTATCCAGTCAAGTCAGAGACAATGATGCAGACACGTAACAACCAGGATTGCCAGGTGATAGCCCTGTTGCAAGCAAAGCAGGAAATCCTGGATGGATTTGGGAGCTGCAGTATTGGTAGCAGAAACAATTCACCCACACTGAAGGTTCTCAGCTTTTATAGGACCTGTAAGAAAGGTGCTGCAATTTTCTTCTTTATTCCTGCCTCACCCTTTTGGAGAATATTGGTCATTCGAGTAAGTCCATTTGCTTTCCTTGTTTGGGGGATAAGCTATAATGGATTTCTTTAAAGCATGAGTTGGACAAAAATAATTGAGCCAGCACCGTAATTAGGTGTGGACCTTTTTAATATTCCAGGAAACACCAGCCCTGGCCATGGGCAGATAAGTAGTTATTCTAACAGACATAATAATCTCATGTTCTGGAGCTGTGGTGAGGGAAGGATTATAGATTTCAGTGGATCATTTTCCTTTGGGTTTCTGGGCTCCTTGCCTCAGTTCAATAACACAGGAACTCTGCTATGCTAACACATCACTTTACTTTCTGTTCGTAACAGTATTTTAAACTCTGAAAACAAAGAACCAAGCAACTGATTTACTGGGGAGAGGCACAAAGGATGACAGCATGGGCTCAAAGCCTCTAGGAGACACTGAAAACCTAAAAGCACAGTTGTGCCCTCACCCAAAGACCTCACAAAACAAAAAGAAACTCGAAACTGCAAATGGCTTTGCTGGCATCTCAATAAAAATCAAATATGTTGTAAAATAACTCTCCCATTGAAGGACAGACCAATAAACAGCCTGGAAGTCTGGGGCTGTCAGGTTGCTGTTGTGCAGGGAGGTACCAGTGACTTAAGAAGCAGTGTTGCACAAGATGATTTAACTGAGGAACTTTTCCAAGCCAGCTGGACAGTATATTGTATTTGCAAACTGCAATAAAGAAGAATTGAATTTTAACCTTCCTGCTAGAGAAATAGAAAGGGTTTATAATTGACTCTGGATGTGTAATATTGAAGAGAGCCATACAGTGCAGAGTGCTTTTCCGTGGGAAAAGTAAACCAGTGTAGGTGTGAATTTACGTTTGTTGTAAATTTATTTATTTATTTGTCATAAATATATAAAGATTTACATAGTAACAATACAGCTGTGTCAAGAACAGACTCCACATGCTTTAAAAAGTTTGGGAGCAGCCTGAATTAGTGTTACAGGTTAATTGTGGCTGCATTGAACAGCCCTAGGAATAGCCTGGGATAAGTTGTGGGAGTTACTGCACAGTGGGGTGAAGAGCATGGCCTGCTCAGTGGGAAGCTGAGCTGGAGGGCAGCATCTGCAGGAAAATCACCTTGGCACTCCTCTTTCAGCTGGGGGAGAGAAAAATGGGGAGAAAGGCCCTGAGCAAAGGCTGCCCAAGTCATTTGAGGCTCCAGAGGTCTCAGAGAGCACAATTTCAGGTTACAAAAAGCCAAGGCTGTTCTGTGTCTGCTTCCAAAGTTAGGCAAAAGATCATCCTTTTTCATTAGATACTTATATAAACTGTGTAATTAAAATTTGGATTATTCTCTTGCTTCATCATCTTTCAGCTGGCTCCATGGTCAGCTGCTCGCTGCAACCTATAGAAATCAAGGACTAGAAAAGGTCCTTACTATACATCATCTCATGATTGGAATTAGAGGAAATTCTGCCTGATATTGTGTCCTAGAAGAAAAATAGTTCTAAAAAATAGACATTTGCACATTAAGAGTTAGGACAATAATAGTTTGTCTGGCGTGTAAAATCAGATTCGCCTCCACACTGAATTAACTTGCCACAGTTAAATTGTGTTTAATGTATGAGAGGGACACCAATTCCTACCTTTAGTGCTGGTAATCTGTATGTTGTTATTCCAGAATAATTTAACCTAAAATGACTGACAGACACCTTCATTTTCACCATAAGCATATAGCTACAAATGAATCATTTAGGAATCTACTTATTTCAGATAAACTTTCTTGAATATGTCTACATAGTCAGACCTTGTAAAAGTGGATGCATGGGAATTATGCTTGTTTCCTCCAGGAGGACATTTCCAAATCTTTCTTAAACTGATTTCCTTTTATTCCATTTGAGATATTACAGTTTGTGAAGATGAGGAGAAAAAGGAACTGAGTATTTAGCCAGCACAGCATCTCATTTGAATTAGAGACATGCTTTCTAATTTAATGGGACACTTAACTGTGGGGATCAATATCTTAATTAGCTTATATTTTTCTCTTAAATTAGCAGAAGCCATACTCTTCTATAACCTGTTTCAGCTTTTCTTCTTCAGTTTCTCTGGATGCTTTTACTGTACAAATAAAATGCATTATTTAATTCACAACTCTTCATCCCTAATGTTTTCCTGTTAAACCCATGAGTTCAACTTTACTCTCCTTACCCTTTCCATAGAGTTGTTCTCTCTCAGGTCAAGAATGAGGGCAAATCATCCTGTCACACAAATCCAGCTATGTCCCCAGTAAATCACAGAATTTGAACTTGATCTAATAGAATATTTAAGATCAATTTACATAAATTGTAGTCTCTGTGCCCAAAAATGCATTAGACCCTTCACAGTCCATGAAAAGGCCAGCCCAGCCCTAAAAAAATCTTTTCATTTGGCAAAGATCTGTGCTCTGAGAGGATGTGCTCTGGAGCCATGGGAAGCTTTGGTTTTGTATTTCAGGATGAGAGGAAAAAGAGCAGAATGTTACTGAGAAAAGCAGATGATGTGAACAGAGAGGCATGCAGACAGCCCTGATTGTCCATGAGATCAGGGGACGTCTTTTCTTCAAACATATTTTGCATTTCGATCTTGCTGCTGGAATTTCTGGGGAGCTGACTCTGAAGGCTCACGTGTTCATTTTGGAGGTGGTTTTGACTTGAAAAGAAATAACCATGGGTTGGAGGGGAGGTTGTGTGGTGCAGTTTTGATTTTGCCGGCCTGGGGATGAGAACTCAAGGTGGTTGTGGCAAGAGACGGGAGCTGCTGAGAGCCCTGACCAGCAGCTGAGGAGAGGGCTGGGGGTGAAGAAGGGAGAGTGGTTTAGCTGCCTCTGGGTATGCTGAAATAAAAAGGAAAGTGAGGCCTGGAGTCTGTGAACAAACCCCAGCTATCCAAGACTATGCCAGCACAGAGGCTGGGAATTCCCTGGTCATGGGGTGAAGCCAGGACAGGCCACTGGTCTCTCACTGTTCTTTTGTGATAGTTATCTATTGCACAGCAGTGAGAGAAAATGAATTTCCTCTCCCATTTCAACAGTATTAATTCTACCTATCAAACTTCCTTTGGTATGGAAAATCCAGAGGAATAAAACAAATTATTTTATGTAGCCGGTTCCCAAAAGCCTCCAAGAGAATAAAAATTAAATGGGATCTTCTGAGAAATACTTTTTTTTCTCTTTCTCCTGTGTCTTTGGGGAAATCTATGATCTGATGAACTCCTTAGCTGTACATCTTTATTCTTATTCTCCTCAGAGCTGAAGTCAAACGCTCAAAAGGCTGGGTCAAAAGAATTGCAATAGCAGAGAAAGCAATCTGGTTGAAAATGAAGGAGTTAGCAAAATGGGTCTTTTATGCAGCCAGCTTCTACAAAGAGAAAGGCAAATGCAGTGCCTGTGCTGTCCCATTAATTTAGTCAGGAGCTGGGATGAGAGAGGAATTCAGGTCTGAGGGTCCATAATGGGGTTGTCTGGCATGGCTGATGGTGGTCTTGTGCCAGCAATGCTTTAAAGAATCTACTTCAAAATATTTAGAAGCAACACTTGTGAGTTACACTCGCAGCCCAATGTCGATCCAGGGGAGAACTGGACTGTTCCTGCCTTTACAACCTGTGTGTGGTGAGGCTGGGAGGGCTGAGCAGAGTTAATGAGCCCTCCTGGAAGCAGAGAGACCCTGCTGCTTTGCAGAAACTCTGCTCCGTCTCTCAGTGGAACCGAGTCCAAACGAGTGTGGTTCCTCCTCTGGGAGGTTGATGACCTGGGACTTGATGTTACGGTGATGGGAAAGACTCATCTGTCATCTCACATGGCGTCTGCAGGCAGACACAGACTGCTAGAATTTGTTTCAACACATGAATTTTAGCTTATTAGCTAATGTCTGAATACATCAAGTGGTTAATAGTTGGGTGTGAATCTGTTTTTAATGCTTTGTATTAAGCAACAACTTAAAACTGGCGAATTAAGATGTCTAGGGAACAAAACTAAATAAAAAAATAATTACAGCAAGTTAAACCTTAAGAGATGGGAAGAACCTCAAACCAAAACCAGGTAATTAAAGGATGGATTATGAGGCTGTGGGTAATAGGGTTATACATTATGCCAGACTCCCTTCAAGTGTTTGCCATTGTCCAGGGCACATATCCCTTGGAGCAGCATGCAGGTAAAAAATGCATCGTATCTGGAATGTGTAAACCATAGATGAGGAATAACAGCTATGAACGATCTCATTCAGTTGGGCATAACTTTCAGATTATGTTGCTGTTACTCAGCATCACAAGACATTTATGACTGGGAGAACCAAAATGAAAATATGGACTTGGAACACAAAGTGGTTCATCGTGCCAAATGAAAGTTGTTTGGTTTTTGGTGTTTTCTAGAGAGAAAATCAGGCATTCCTGCCATGGATGCTTTGGGGTTTCTGTGCAAGAAGCAGGCATCTTGCTGCAGTTCAGGGAACTGCACAGAAAATACCTTCAAACAGAAACATTCCAGTATATCCTATTGCCAAACGGAATATATAGAGGCCTGTTGAGCTGAGAAATGGTCTGAAAGCATTTTTTTAAAAAAACCCTAAAAGTCAGGCTGTTCTCTTTAGCTTAGCACGAAGTGAGGAAGGAAAAAGTTATTTGCTAGGATGTGGATTAAGAAAAGTTTGAAAATGTCTGAGAGATGTTACAATTGCCTTTTACACTTAGATAACATTGCTTAAGCAGTGGTGAGAATGTGACAGTAGTCATATAAATTGATGTTTGGAAAATGTTCTTCTGTCTCTATTCAAACTTGCCTTCAAAAAAAAAAAAGTGCTCAAGTGGGACAATGTCATGGTTTGAACACAGCTTGTGGTCTCTACCATAAGGGAGAAGAAAGTCCCACCTGTACACAGTCCCCTCCTGAGATTTTGGGTTGTGTTTAGAAGCAAATAGTAAATGATAACCAACCCTCAGGTGCCCACATTTCCTTTGCTGATGTAAAAAAAACATGCCTAGGATCCAAATGGAGAAACCATAATCCCCAAACTGACTGGTTGTTTTGGAAAGCCCTTCAGTGGATCTGATGCTCCTCTGGAAGTGGAATGAAGCCAGGAACTGGCCTTGAGTTAATGAGCTGAGAGGTGACGGATGTGGGGTGGACATGTCTCTGTTTTGCTGTCATAGCCCCATTTCTTCTGCAGAGCATTTTTTGTTCCTATAAAAAGCAGTACTTACACACTCCCAGCTTTTTTCATTAGACAAAATAATTTTCCAGGCTCATCCTCTGTGATTTCCAAGGGGTGCTGTAAAACAGTATGCCAAACCCAATTTAGATAAGAACTATTATCTCTGAGGTTTTCTAGCTGATGTGCTTGGTAAGATACTTCAATTGCACCTGGAGGCTTCTTATCCAGCCACACCACAAACCTCACTGTGGGCCTGAGAGGAAGCTGCATGCACAGGATTTTTATTTCACTCTTGTACCTATTATGCATTAGGATGTCCTATAAGTCAGTACTTGATTTGGCACAAATGATCAGCTCTGATTAGAGTGCAGATGTAGAGGGAAGAGCAAAGTTACCTCTATATCTTGATTTACCTACTACGTGTACCGCTTTATAAAACATTACAGCCTTGAAAATTAGGCAGTGTAGGGAAAAGCTGCATTAAGATAATAATGCATTTCTGAGAAATGCAGCTTGCTCATTAGGACTTCATTCATTGCACTGTCATAGCAAAAGGTGCAAGAAAACTTTCAGTTATTTGTTCAAATAAAATCAGCTCAGCTTGGGGGACAAAATAAATCTACCTCAGGCCTTAGGCATATGATGAACAACAATTTCAGCTGAGACCTCCATTTCTTTCTGATGAGACTGTCAAACATTATTAAAAAATCATGAACACAATTTTTTTTCTGTAAACAAAGAACAATTCATTATAATATCTGCCAGCTGATCTTCTATGCCAGCATATATCAGCAATGAAAATTAAATGTCTTTCCTTGAAAAATAAAACAGAAAATAAAATTAACTGAATTTAGGGTTTTTTACATACTTAGAAGGTCTTGGTTATATTGCCTGTATATTTATTCTGCTGCAACCATCATTTTTAATCAAAATAAATCTCCATCTCTCAGCTGCTTTAGAAAAAAGCTCTACTCCACTAAAACTGTGCTCAATTATAACAGTTCATTACAGCAAACAAAAAGCTCAGTTCCCCGGAGAAAAATAACATTAAGAATGAAGAGTTGTTTGCTGTTTTATGACCAAGTGTCTGTGAATGGCTCAGTACTGAACAAATTTCTTTTAATTTTTGCTCACATTGGAATTATCTGTCCAGTGCTAAAATAGCTTTCAGATTTCTGCCACGAATTGAAAGACCAGAACACAATCCTAGACCTCAGCCTTGTTATTGTAATACAACGTCTTTTAAGCTTTTGAGCTTTTAGGTTGTTTAGTCACCTGCAACTTTCTTTCATATTTGAAAATATAAGAAACATTTGTTATTTATTCAGTACTACTAAATATTTCAGTATAATGAAAATACAGAAGAAGATCCGAGTCCTATCTCAGCTGAGTGTGAACCTGCCTGCGCCAGAAGAGCCATTGCAATGGGACTGATGGAAATCTTCATGGGAATCCCTTTGTGGACTTTCTCATTCACTATTCAGCTAAAAAGGGAATCACAGCTTGTTCTGACCTTTCCTGAGGAGCCTTTCACATTGATAATGACAACGTTTCTTTCTTTCTGCTACTCATCCCACACTGATGTATTTTTCTTCATCATCCGTCAGGGAAAAGAAAATTAATTCCTCTCAGTGAGTCCCATTGTCTAGGATAACCTGAAGATATAGGGCAGACTTAAGAGCATCCCAAAATCTGTTTCCACATCCTATCCCAAATGTTTCTCAAGAGAAAGTCTCCAAAGGCTGGAAAAGGACTGTCCCCTGCCACAGCATCCATGCACACAAATGGTCCTGAAATTCCATAGGTGCTGCAGTTCTCATCCATCTCTTTTGTTCATCAAACACCTGAGGCTTCCAACTGTGCCAGTGCCAGGGGTTCAGCTTCTGGGCCTCATGGGGGCCAGGAGATGAGCAAGCCTTGGCAGCTGGCTCTGTGGAGAGCCAAATTTCAGTCCTTCCCCAACAGGAGAGCCAGGCTTCATCCCTCCAAATGCCGCTGCGCTCACACGCTCACACTGCGTCTCACACTCACCCACTGCTCTTCAGTGGATTAACACCGACATTCCTCTTGGAAACAATGTGTTCTCCACAAGCTCATGACTCTGATGTGTGGCTGTTCACAAATACCAGCAAGCTGGATGGTTTTCCTGCATTGCAAAGGAACATTTCCTAATTCTGCGATGTGATACTGCATTTTATCTGCCAGTTAGATGTTTGGCTGGGTGGATTTTGCAGTGGCTCCAAAAATTTCTTACAAAGTACCCCAAAACTCTTGCTGCTGCAATTCCACCTCAGCGTTAAATTTGGAGAAAAGTGTTACCCTTGCACCAAGCATGAAGAGAGCCCCAGGCCTCAGCAGAAGCTGACTCCAGATGGATCCAGGCTGCTTTAGAAAGGCTTTCTCTCACTGTCACCCTGTCAGCAGTGTCACAGGGGATTCAATGGGGACACAGGCGGATTCAAGGTTTCCAGAGACACAAAAGATTTTAATACAGTGTTGTGTGGGTCTGGACAGGATGGAATCAATGGCGGTTGGTGCAGCCCTATCTCCTCTTTTTTTCTCCACTTTCTGCAGCCTCATGTCAGAAGTGTTCACCCTACAACCTGGCTGTGATAGCTGATAAATATGACAGCTGATAAATATGACATACACATTGATTGAAGCTAAATTTTTCCAGAAAACTGGAAATAAATTTTAAAGTTATTTTTCTTCTTCCAGGCATTTAGGCTCATTTCCTTAGGTTTTAAGTGTATGCTATCTTAATTTTAACTAGCAGAAGTGGGGAATTAGGCAAACAAGTAAGATACAGTGTTTTCTGTTTTCAGTACATTGCTCTACCCACAAACAGTATATTTTAGGAAGTCTTGAAAAATATTTTCCATTTTCTCCTGGGAGTTCCCACCACATTTTAAAAGGAATACAAACAAATTAAGAAACCTCAGGCTATATTGCAAAAACATTCTTCATATAAAATGGTTTATAAAAAGAAGTGGTATGAAAATATGAGTTGGAGCGGAGAAGAAAAGAAAGATAAGGAAACAGAAGTGTTGGAAAATTAGAAAATATTAAACAAAGGAACAATTTTAGCAAGTGAATGTACAAAGCATGAAAGCTCTGGTTGCTAGGAATTTTTGGAAGGAAGATACTTGTTCACACAATACCTCAGGTGGCAACTCACCTACTCCCTCACCTCCCTATTCATGTGAATAGCTGAGAAAACCTAAAAAGGAAAGCAAATTTAGGAGTTGGAGACCCTGCAGCACAGAAGCCTTTTCCACCACTGGCTTAAGCTATAAATCTGGGAATTGTTAGTGTAACATTCTAGATAGCTAGTCCTAACTCCTGTGGTTTGGAGAACCAGGGGAATTAAGTGTACTGCTTCCATGAAGTTTGTGTGCTTCAGCCTGTGCATGTGAAGATTATTTATAGAGTTAAGTCCAAGAAAGCTGTTTAGTCTGGGAGAAGATGGAAGTCAATGGGCAACAAAATAGTGATCGAGACATGATACCTGGGGTAAACAATTTCAAGGGAGTTAAAATAACAATAACTCACTAATCAGTTGGGAAAATGCTGTTTTCCAGGCCCCAGGCAGTTACACAGCTGCCTTGCCAAGTCTGAGAGCCTGGAGATCAAAAGGAATATGAATCTTAAAAGGACTGTGCTGGAACAAGAAAGGGAGGAGTGAGCTGTGAGCAGCTGCCTGGGGATGAGAGGAAGAGTCTGAAAAAGGAAGGGAATGAAGCCAAGCCCAAAGATGGAGATAACTGAACTGACTGGAAAAATATGGGCTGAGACCTCACTCCTGCACAGAACTTATCTCAGCAGCAGGTAGGAAGTCCTAGTGCACCTGGGCATACAGTAACTAAAAATACCTGAGTACCACAGGGATTTGCACTGATAACCAGGGGTTTGATGGAGTTTGGTTTTCAGTGGAAGAAGGCAAACTAAAACTGGATTTTGGAGTTGAAATTCCCTTGTAGTTTGGAATTCACCCATTTTGTGCTAATAGTTCCTTGAATTAGCGAGACTTTTCTTTCTACACAGTGGAGAAATTTCTTGTCAACTCTACTGAAAAGGACCTGTAGAGTGCTAATAGCTTCGTTCATCAAGTAATGTTCATCATCCACCACATGTTAGCTGAGCTGCAGCAATAGCTGTTGTTTCTATCCATTACTGGAAAAAAAAAAGTCTTCAAGATATGCTTAAATTGTAAGTAAAATAACATATTTCATTGAAATTGTCTAGGAAGTAAGCACCTTTAAGTTTAACTTCTCAGGAAAACACATTTTGCTTGAACATGATTGTGACACACTTTGTTTTCCCTTCCCTTTTTCCTCTTTTTCCTTCTTTTCTTCTTCTAACACTGCTCCTAAGCCATACAGGCCAAGATGAGCCATACTCAGCCCTGTGGTAAATTGCGATCATCCACATGCAGCACTTCCCTGCAATCAATGTCACATCTCCAGATTCATATCCTGCCAATTATATTCAGAAACAATAAGGTTTTCTACTGAAAACAAAAGCTTGTTGAGACAACAGCATGTAAGTACAAGCATGGTCTGCGTGGGATGAGAGTTTATGTTTGGAATGACTCTTTTATCTTCGAAGCCTTGAAAACCTTAATAAATATTTTGGAAGCTGTTTCCCTGACTGGGGTTTGTTTGGGATTTTTTTGAAATCTCATTGTGCCTGCCTCCCACCCCATCCCACAGATTTGTGTTGTCTGTCTGCTATGGCTTGTCAGCCAAGCTTCAGGCTCCATGGATTGTCATTATCTTCATGTTTCAATGAGCTGACCACTACATGCTACAAAAATATTTGCTACAAAACAAAAATAACAGCTCATCTGAGTGGAATTCACTTGAGTAATTGCTTTTGAATTTGGAATTTCTTGTTCAGATCGTCAGGAAAATGCAATGTTTTCTGAGAGGAAATTCCTCTGCAGTAAACAGCCATAGCCCACAGCAGAACAGAGACTATCAGACAGCAACTTCCACGTTGTGCTGCTGGGAAATAAAACTGTAAATATGCTGCTAAACTGTGTCAAACGATCAGCATTTTATATTGAATATTTGATGAATATTGGAATAAATATTGTATTTTTATGGGTGCTTAAAATTCTGCCAGTACCAATAACCCAGTTTGCTGAGCAGTTGCTTACAGGCCCTTATGGTGCAGCCGAGTCCATTCCCTCTCTCCCCAAATAAACGGATGCTGTGTTAGAGCCAAACATCTGCCCCACTTTGTGCCACTGTGGTCTCCATTTCTAGGTCCACCCACGGATTAATGTCAGCGTGGAATACTGAGCAGTGCAGGAGCTTGGGTTTCTCCGGCTCTGTGGAGAATGAGCCTCATGTTTCCATTGAAGATAAAACAATGCAGCTCGTGCAGCAGGGGATTATAAAGTCTGTCAGAAATCCTGTGCCACGGAGTTTTCAGAGCGATGCGCTATCCTTGTTCATCTGCCTCCTCAAAATTAACATCCACCTGAGCAAGTCTCTGCATCTTGGCCAAGGGCCAGCCACGTTCTCAGCCCAAAGCAGGGAAAAGGAAGGCTCAAAGACTGCTCCCAAGGAACTGCCATCACAGTGGAGGCGTTGACAGCCTCCTGAAACCCACGGGAAGGCCAGGTCTTAAATCATCACAGGTTTGCAGCTTTGATTTGTTACTCATTGGAAGAAACTTGGACTTGGAAAAAGTGAGCCTTGAAGCGTGACTGAACAAAAGAGATGGTATTAATGGTCCTGGCTCTGCACAGCACTCGGGGAGAGCCCTCTCTGACACCTGCCCAGAGTGTCCAGCGAGTGGATGGGGCTGGGCAGTCACCTGTGGCTTTGGGACTTCAAAACTCCAATGTCCTGAAGCAGCCATGGGGCTCAGTGACATTTCCCCAGGAGTCAGACATTTGTGCAGGGGCTGCAAACACAGGAACGTCCTCTGCAGCCCCAGGGGGTGTCAGCTCAGGGTGTGGGAACTGGGAGCAGCACATCTGGTTCCAGGGAAGTTTGCTGTGTTCAATCAATTGTGATTTTCAGGATTTTCTGCTGCAATTTTGCGTTGGCTCCAGCTCTTGACCCTTTCCCGTGAATTCCCTTGCTTTTTTTTTCTACTTTTATTTAGCATAACAGGACCAAGCACTGTTTTGTTTTCAAATGTAATGAATTGTTCAAACTCACCACCTTCCTCCTTGGGGAAAAAGGGGTTACAAATAAATAACTAAACATTTTTGATCATAAAAAATGCTCAGCATCTCTGACTGATGTCATTAGGAGTCTTCCCATAGACACTGGTGTCATTTATAACTGGATAAAGGACAGGAAGTTATGCATAATGGTGAAATATACGATTTTTTAAAATCTGTGCCTTGTTGAAAAGTGACATAGAACATGGGAGACAGAGATAAGGGTTAAATAATTATCTGAATAGATAAATTAATGGTAATGTGCTTAAATTGGTAGGATGAGTTATCAGGAACTTCAAAACAGCTTGCTGAAGATACTTAAGACTCCCAATCCACTTATAAACTTAATTTTAGATTTTGCCAAGAGGAAAAATATGTTGTCCAGGAGATCGTACATGATCAGGAGGGCCTACCTGTTGGTTTCTTTACCTCACTAAACATAGCACCTTGATGTATCTAAAACAAAAATGCCTTCATTTTCATCTCTGATTTCACTGCAGGTTAGAGGGAAGGGTGTCCTATAGAAGGCTGCTCCAATGAAATTCTAAATATCGTTTCACGCAGTTATCTAATACTACTCACACTCACTGAATATCAAGGTAAAATTGCATTTGCTCACTCTCCTGACAGTCATTCTCAAAGAACTCACAGAAAGCAATTGCTTTCATCCACTTACACTATTTTGACAATCTGGCTCCCTGTTTTATCCCCAAATTGTTCTAATATGATTCACAGGATAGAAACACCGTGTCTCTGTATCTTTCCTTGCCTATTCTTCTCCTAGCACATATTCCAGTAATCTCGTGTGATGAGTAAATAAATCCAACAACATACGTTATTGCCTCTTGCTCTTCTGTGTCTGTTATCCAACATTACTTCATAACCCACTGAGTTTATTAGGGGATTTTTAGAAGGAATTTCTGGAAATGCTGGTCAGACGTAATTCCCCTGGACAGAAAAAAATATTTTTTGACTTTGTGCAGTTCTCTGTCAAAGCCAAATTCATGTGTGGGTAGACATTTCTTTCTTTTTCCAGATAGGACCGTGATACAACAATACCACTGTCTCTGCATTCCTCATATTTAGGGATCACCAGTTCAGCAAGCTCTTACTAACAGGCTGTTATTTGTCTCTAAGAAACATATGAGAAGTGATATAATCAATACCAGAATTTACTTGTGTGAATCCAAAACTCTTTTTCACTACAGATATGAATTAGTGATCAGTCAGAAATCTTTGCACTGGGACTGTATTTACCTTTGCATCTCAGTAATTTTATTTGCCTTGTACTCATGCTTTGTACCAAGGGTACAAAAACTGATGTAATATTATCTGTGGGATAATTTGTTTTTCTCAGAACTCCTGGAGGTCCAAAGGAACTGATCCTGCTCACATCAGTGAAGGACTTGGAGTCTGTCTAGTGCTCCTATGAACTCCATTTCCATCCTGCTGCTGCCACAGGTGAGTGAGACCTTTGGGAGGGCCATCCCCCAGCCTGTCATGGTAAAGTTTGGCATTTCATCCTTACCTTTTCTTTCTAATGAAAGCATTTCAGGGCTTGGGATCCTGAAAGTGCTCGCATTAACTTGCATTAAATCTGACCTATGAAGACTTTTTTGTTAGCCCTTTAAAATAAAAAATCTAAGCAATTTTCTGGAACCCAATTCTTCTCCTTAAGCATTTACACCTTGTATTCAGAGTAGCACCTTGTGCTCAACTGATGGACTAATAAACAGTCCAACCTGCACAATGAAAGCACTATCTGGGCATTCATTTACATCTGTATGACATTTGTATAATTTAAATAACCTCCCATGACCCTTGTGTGAATGCTAGTGTTCATGTAATTACCAACAAAAATTATCTTGCCCAAAAACTGGGTGAACTGTGTATAAATCTTTGATGCCAGGGATAGGATTCTGAAATGTAAGTTATATATAGAAGGAACACAACATGCAGAACAAATTACTCTTGCCAGAAAAAAAGATTGATTCACTGAGTTCTATTTAGCTTTTAATTTATAACAAACTTGCCTAATCTCAGTTTCTTTAGCTTCTGTTAAAATATTAAATAACATTATATCAAATACATCCCCTGTGACATTAAAGGGAATGGAAAGCTTAGGGACACATTAATTGCATTCCAAAATATGGCATAGACCTTAATAAACCTAATTTAAAGAACCTGAGAACAATGACATTTATGCTTTAATTAGAGCAAATTAAAGCTCTACTGCACACTTTTAAAGAAATAATTTTTCTTGTGGACTCGGCCTTTCTGACAAGTTGCACATTTCCCTGCAGTTTGCCACGTGTTAGTCTTCTTCCAGAGGCAAATCTTGCTTCCTGGAGGTGGACATTGCCAAACCAAAGCACAAGAATAATAAGCATTATGACAACCAAGCAGACAGTATAGGCAGCCTTCAAGCAAGGCTTTCTCAAAACCACATTGGACTTTCCCAGGAAAATGAAGTAATTTATTTCTCTTCAAGGAGAACACATTAAAATGGCCAGATATGTACCAAACCCAACAATAACAGTTTAAGATGATAAATGTTATTTTAATGATCCCTATCACTCTGGTATTCTAATCACAGCACATACGTTTAAAATGGAAAACATCCAAATCTGCAAAGAAACATTTGACATGAGATAAAAAACCCATCCAAAATCAGATAGATTAATAGATCTAATTTACTTCAGAAGTATACACAAACTGTTATAAAAAGCAGATTGGTCATAAGACTCTAAGTTGTTACCATATGCATCTCACAGGTTCTGTGTTATGTTCCTTATGCCAGCAAACTGACTAATGAGTTCAAAACTGTTCCCCAGACAAGAACATGACAATTTGTGTGCTGTGCATTAGAGCACTTTGTGCTCTGCAGCAGAATGAAACATAAATTTTGTGGAAGAATTTAGATGTTCTTTCACAATCTGGTAAAAAGAAAATCGTGCGGTAGCTTAATATGTATTTAAAACTGAGATTCTCATGGAACGCAGAAGAATGATGTAATACGGATACTGCACTTGTATTTACTTTCATTTTACTTTTTTAGCATTTTATTGCTATAGCTGCGATCTCAGCATTTCATTATCCTGCAGGTTTTTATATTGATCATTTCTGTAGACCCTTTGGCTGTTGTCTCAGGTACGTCTGTTGTTTTTCTGCAATTACACAGAGTTTGGAGGCACTTGGAACCACTGGATAAGCAGAGCAACCAGGTAGACCTGTTGAAAATAACAGTAATTTAATTATTTACTCTGAAACCTAACGGCACTAATTAAAACTGTCAATATTGTCAGCAATTCAGTAGCACTATCAATTCCAAACACAGGCATTTGGAAAGGTAGTCAAAACATTATTTTCAAAAAGCTGGTCATAAAATAAAATTGCCTTTTCTTAGGGAACTGTAGCATCTCTAGGAATTTCTTCAGTATCAGTTTAAAACCCCAAACTTTTAGGTGAGGGGCTGGTGTGGCAACAATGCATTCAAATCCAGGAAGCTGTGATGACTTGCTTCATTTAACAGGACAGAAGCATTTGATGCTGACTTTTGAAATTAATGATTTTGGTATGACTGAAATAAAATTCGTAAGTAAAAAATGCTTCCACCTTTTTGCAAAAACCTTTTTTTTTGGGAGAAAAGAAAAGGCAGCATGTTCCAAAGGAACACTTCGATGAAACTGCAGATTCTGGTAAAAGCTTTTGCATTGAAGAAATGTCATCAACCTCTATCTTGGGGCTCATTCGGGCAATTTAATGAATACTAAAGCTAACACTTGTAATCAAGAAGGACTAGGGATACATTTTTTAAGGGGAAATTAATTCTGGAAAGCACTAGAACTCTAACACTGTAGGATGTCTGTGGCATCACGCCAAGTACTTGGTATTAGCTGTTAATTGGCATTCAAATTCTTACAAAAGTAAATGAATGTGAAAAGTGATGAACCCAGGGCAGCTCTATGCAGGACCGGATGCAAGGAGTCCCTTAAAACTGTTCCTGTAAACGGTCACACCTCAGTAGCAAGAGGCGCATGTCTAACATCCCAATGCTGGCAGAACAAAAACTCAGAGTTCATTAATCTCAGACTGTACCAGCCCCAAGCATTAGCAGAAAGCCCAGGTGGGTAGAGAACATGTTCCTCTGCTCCTCTGGACAAAAGCAATGATACTGATGAGCTATTCAATGGATGTCAGGCAATTTGGGAGTGAAGTTCCAACCCCATGTGATCCCGTGGTGAGGGAAAGACATGAATTTTTTAAGTATTATTTCTGCTGCCTGGCAGTGAAGACAGCAATAAATGAGCAGTTACTGATGAGTTCTTCTCCTCTATTTAAATCCTGTGACATGACCCACAGCATCACACTTAAGGATTTAAAAACACTGAATCACGCTTTTTAATTGTGGGTACTTAAACCTTCATTTGACCGCGGCAGAGTTTTGTTTCTGAAGATACAATAAGGAAAACCAGAAAATTTAAAGTTCATCTGTAGATAAAAATGTGGGGTACATATAGTGTGAGTGTCAGAAAAATCATTGGTGTTATAAGAAAATATTTTTCTTCCCTGTTACCTCCATGCTGTTGTAGCACAACTCAGCAGAGTCAGCTTTGCATGGGCAGCTTTGTGTTCCAAGTGATGCTTAGATGATTAGTAATACAACATGACCTTGAATTCCATCACTCACAGACTGGTAATCACACAGCTTATTTCTATTTTGCTCTTGCTTTGGGCAGGAGAAAATAGAGGGATTTGCCTTTTTTGTGAATACCTTAACAGCAGGGCTAATCTGATTCCATATGGTAGTAATAGAAGTTCATTTCTTTTTTTAAAGTATTTGAAAAATGTCTGAGAACAGCACTTGATATTAGTCACGGTCGTATGAAAATACTGTGTCAATATTTTTTCCACAGAAAATACTGCACGAAAAGAGGCATTTTGCAGATTCTGGTCTTCAGGACACATTCCTACAATTCAATCACCTCAAGGATAAGGCAGTGAGAGGTACAGCAAATATCCCAAACCCACACTGAAGAATGTGTTGATTGGGAATGAGACACAGAGTGTTCCATCCTATTTTTAATTATTAACTTCCATTTCATGAGGAGATTCTCAAAGACCTGATTTTCACAGGCCTTTTGAAGACTGTGAATTCAGTAAGGTGGCTGAGGGTAAAGAGGGGATGCAGAACTTACCCAATCCGGATTTTGGCTTTGGAAAATATCTAAACTGTGTACATGTTTTTCATTCCCAGACCTTGACCATTCCAGAGGTGACTCTACCCACGTGCCTCTGTAACATTCAGCAGCTTTTGGGCAGTCAGATAATGACTGGGAAGTCTTACTGTTCTCCATGAAAAGAATCTGTTTCAGGCAACAGGAGCAGCAGAAGGAAACGTTAGACTGATGATGAGTATGATAAAAGGCAAATTTAGACAAGGACCAGCTGTGTTCAGCACCATGCCAGGAAGCACTGGGGGAAGTACTTTCCTGTGATCCCATATTATTGCTCATGGCCTGACTAAGCACATTTCACACAGCTCCTGCCTGCACTCACTCAGTCTGCTCTGCTCTGTCTCCATCAAACACAGTCACTGCCATGGACTCTGCCCATGTAAGTGTAACATGGGGGAAAATGTGGAGCCCTGTCCAGACAGAGCTGCAGAGCCTTAGCATCCTCCCTCCTGGGGCTTGGGAATTAGCATAATCTCTGCAGCCCTCTGTAGCTCCAGTGCACCAAGGGCATTTCTGGAAAATCCTCTTCTCTGATTTTGCCTTCCATCACCGTTCAATACTCTAATTGATAGATGGTAACTTTGAGGTGAAGCACAACGTGCTTGGAATGGGAAATCCCTGACAGAACCTGTAAACATCACATTACAAAAGGATAGCTCAGGCTCTGAAGAATCAGTCCCCAACCCACCATTCTTCTGGTCTTCCTGGCTTTGTCTTTCTGCCTTGCACCAATGGGCAGAATAAAATACATCATGAAAAAGCCAGTATGAAATAAACATTGTCCTGCCAACAAAGCTTCTACCCCCTACCAAAAGAGCTTTAAAGCTATGTCCTTTCCAACTTACCTGTGAGCATGCAGCCCTGGAGTGAAATCCATGTACTCTGGAGTGGCAGTAGGTGGCTCTTCAAGAAGTGTGAATTGTCCCATGAGCCAAACTGGAGAAGCCCAACATAACATCCAAGACCTCGTCACATTCCATTTTGCAATACAGTGACAATTGTGAAGCAGCTAACTACTTTTTATTCTTGTTTTCTTAGACCAGTGTGAGTGGGAAAAGATGCTGATTTTCCAGCTTCCAAACACTCAAAATTCATTTGCCTACTGTTTTCTGGGAGCCTTATCCTCAACAAAACTCTGCAGATGTGAATGCTCAGACATTGTGAATTCAGATGAGACAAACATATTAAAATGCGTTTCAACCGCTGGATACCCAGGATATTTAGCAACAAATTTCCTCACTATTTTGTCCAGTTCAAAGCACACACCTCAGGCATTGCTATTGCATAGTCTCTTCTTTATAAGCATTCATCTCAGTTGCCTTGCAGCACTATTTGCACTGTACCATCACTTCCTACCCCAAAAATATACAGCTACCAGGCAAGAATTTGTGTGCCAACTCTATCACCCCTTTGTTTAAAATCCTGATGCTCAGCCTCCTGTTTGAGGAGAATCAATATGTGATCCAGCCAGCCTGGATGGATAGAAATTAATCGATGTGACATTTTACAACAAATTCAGAGCACAGGGCTAATGCTAAGAGTGGGTTTATTTTGCAAATTAAGCCTCCTACTGCATGAATTCTTGTAGCTGCAGTTTGCTGGAAGCTGCAAGAGTACAGCAGAGGGAAGTATAGCTCAGTGTTTGCCTTGTCTCTACCTTCTTTCCTCAATTGTTGCAGTGTTAGGGGACATTGTCAGAAACAAAATGCTCAGCCACGTGGATCTTTGGTCTGATTAGTTATATTTTGGCAACTGTTTTTAATATAAGTACATCCTAATACAATCTTATTTTTATGTGTTAGCAGATATGGGAAAAGAATTTTATTATATTCAAGGTGATCTGGAAGAATAGATAAGAAAGAAAAATTATCTATGGTCATATATCCAGCTATTCAGGATGACTGTTCCTTCTTGTTAATGCAAATGCAAGAACCATAAAGCATATGGTAAGGGATGCTCCATCACTTGTAAAGCACACTTTAGCTAACGTAGAAATGAATTATGTTGTATTCCATAATTCAGGGATTAGATTTTTGAACATAATTAAGCATGTACTGCCTGGTCTTTGAGACACAGGTACATGTGTTCAGTTTGTCTGTTTCAGAAATAAAATCAAGTAGCAAGCTACCAAAGATATTTCGTGCAAGCTCTTTAAATAAAAGGTTCTGCTGAAAATTTGCATAATATCTTACTTGTGAAATGTAAAAACTGTCATAAATCATAATTCAATTTATAAGACAATTAAATGCATGTGTTTCTGTTCTCTTTTATGCTTCTTGGAAATCATTATCTTGTGTAGCTGGAGAAAGAGTGGCTAGAGAAAGCAGAGAAGAATTAGAATAGAATTAGCATTAGAACAGAGGGCAAATATCAGACAGTTACTTCCTTCATGTATTTGTTTTTTCTAGCTGTCCTGAGCTCAAGTGAAATAACACAGCATGCTCCACATTCCTCAGAATTTCTTATTTTCCTTAGGAGAGAAGCTGCCTTCTATGTCTCATGGGACTCAGATGGTTTTGGTGCAATTAACTGTGAGAGATCTTTTGCCATTTTAGTCTCTTTGCAGCTTATGATACTAAGTAAATCTCTCTGATGAGGTAAAGAAAACTCTGCAAAGAGGATGTGGTTTATAAAACTTACCTGAACACTCTTCATAAATTCTCATTTCAAACAAGGCAAAGGCATCCCTTAAGTTAGCAGCAGGATTCTTCTAATATACCATGTTCTTAAAGTATGCTTTTCAAACTGCATTGCCATAAATGTAAATGTGTCCTGGTCCTACCATTGGTTTTATTGTATGTCAGAACATATCAATCTTTTGTTGGTTACAAATAGGTCAGTTCCAGAAATACTGTAAAACTAGAAATCATGAACCAGGAAATTAAATACTTTTTTCAGGATGTGTAGTATGGATGTTGCATTACTTGAATCTTTCTATTTTACTACATTCATAGACTTTGCAATAGAGCAGATGGGGCAGCAGGAATGTGGGAAAACGGCAGTTTGGTCCCAGAAAAAAAGGGAGAGAAAAAGGCCCTTTCCCCTGCAAAAGACCAGCTCTGGTTTTACTGCTCATTTTCACTAAACTGACTAGCCCTTTACTCCAGCTAGTATTACAGCACTAGTGAGTAGGGTGATGTTACACAGTGGCAAAATTGTTGAAGAAAAAGCCTTCACCTTATTGGAGCCACTAGTGATGTGCATATTTGTTTCTACAGAATTTAATTTCTTATTTCCGAAGGTCAAAAGAGATAAAGATATTCAGGACTCTCTGCTGATGTGGAACTCCATTTCTGTGTCTCCAATCCAACAGGGCTCACTCATGACATGTTTTAAATCATTATATCCCAATTCAAATGTACCAGCAACAAAATAAGATATATTTAAGATATATATCAAAGTAAGACGTATGGCATTTGGGGAAAAAAGGCTTGACTTGGGTAGTTCTGATCTCAGTTGCTGATACAGTGCTCTTCCTGGCATGTATCTTTTTGCTCATATCTTGGGTTTATCTGAGTAGACCTGTATTGTCTATAACATTTTAGATTTTTACATGTTTTCTTCATGGAATGGTTTCAGAGATATCATTAGGTATGCACTGTGAAAACTGTATTCCCAGATGCTTTGTGGTCAGTTCTGCCTGAGGTAACCACCAACAGCCTCTATCAGCTTAATGATGTCTACTGTCGGCAGTGCTTCCACCAGAGAGTGAGGTTAATGTCAGGAAATAAAATAAAATCTGCTTAGTAAACACTGTAAAGAAAACAGGTTATGTGTTAATGTGCTTGTACCAGCCATTCCTCTCTTAGGCTTTATTTTCAAGTTTCACTGTTCAAATTTTGGTTGTTCATATGTGGTTAAATTTACACAAACTTTGAAGAAGCTTGAAATGGTAGAGCTGAAGTTAAAAGATGTCTGTCAGGTGTTTGTCTCCTAGTCCATAGTTCTGCCTACACAGGAACACTTGTCTGATCTCAGTTATTTTTCTTAGGTAAGAGACATCTGCCACACACATTTCATCTTTAGAAGGGTTTCTCTAATACTCAGTCATTTTCCCTAAAGGAAAACCACTGCAAAATGTAACAGAAATAGCTGTAGAGAACATCATAGAAATTACATTTCTATACCTCCAGGACCGAATAGAGATTAATATAACTTACACATTACTATTGAGGTGTTTTATTGCATTTTATAGGAAGAATACAATTTTCTCTAAAATTATATGGGACAGTTTAAAGAACAAGGTTGTAATTTCTTTAACAAATGCTTTTAAGACCTTGCTATGATAGCTCATGTTTTAAATTTCATCATTTTCTCTATAGCTTATTTAGGCAAGTGTGGTCACCCATACGTGACAAAACAAATTAAAAAGGGCACATAATGTTCCAGTTTCAAGTGCTTGAGTGGATGGGGTTGCTTAATATACATAGATCATACTCTTCCAAACTATCAAAGACCTTTGGATGAATTGGGCGCAATATATTAACTCAATTACAATGGAAACACAGATCAAAGAATGTAGCTGGGAGGTCTTATTAAAGTATGAGACTTCATTAAAATGTCACTGGTTTTGATTATACTGGATTAAAGTGTCTGAAATTTCACTTAACTTCTTCATGTCCCCAGAAAAGAAAATTCTATCGGGTAACTGTAAGTTCAAGGTTTCAGACCTTGTTTTTCAGTGTTGTTATTAAAGTGGACTTTTCATAAATTGGTAAAAAACCACAAAAGATATTTTTTACCCATTTTTGACACTGAATATATAATCTCATTTGCTTCATTTCATTTCCTTTTTCTTTTGTGATTTTTGCCTCTGTCTTTTACTCATTCACATCCACCTTGGAAAGACTCCAGTTCTTCAAGGGAAATAATAATAAAAAAGCCCTGCTCTTCCTCCGTTGAAAAGAAATAAAATAATTTAGAAATTATTAGCATATGGCATGGGATGAACACATTGAAAGGTACCAAGTCCAGTTTCTTTTTAACTGGCAGAGCAGTGCTGAGCTTTCCAAGGAAAGGAGTTAATGGGGAGCAGTTTCAATGTGCTGCAGTGCTCACCTGATCTATTTCTGCCTCTCCAGCCCAGACGCAGAATACACATATATGCTGAGCACTGCTATCAGAAGTAACAGCCCTCTAAATTGGAAACAATCATTGTAAAGACACCTAACAGAAATTTTCTGGTACATAACAACAAGATTGAGATAAAAATCACTTTTCTTAATTCGTTTACTTTCGTGTTGCTACACATGAACACTCGTTTGTAATTATAACAAAATGGTGATGTACCCCCTGTTGTGACACAGGAACAGTGGAAAGTTTGCATATTGCAATCTTGCACATCCATCATATTTTATGATTGGTATTGATACAGCCCTGTTTAATCTCTCTGCAAATGCATGGGTAGAGTCCAGGGCTGTCCCGGCTTTTATTGTGAGGAGCCCCATTCCATAGGAACGACGCTTTCAAATACCCAGCTCAGCATGAACTTAGTGAAACGTGAATTCAGTAACTAAATTGATTTCCTGCTTTACTATGCACGTGTTCGTTAAATTACAGTGACAGTAAAACACAGAGCATGCATTTTCACCATAACTAGAACACAGTTTTAAGAGCAGCGATGGTTTCTCTCTCCACTTGCCCATGTTACAGATCTCCCCACAGATCTGGAAAGGCTCAGGACGAGACAGCAAGGAAGTAGTGTATTACAGATAAACAGAGAATAATTCCATTCATTTATGGATTGTTTCAGGGATTCTGAAAGACTCTGCTAATACTGGCTATTAAGATAGAAAAGATGGGGAGGAGAGAAAATCAATTCATTCCTCCATCTATTTAAGTGAACAAAGAATTGTGTGTGAAACTGAACAGATCGAATCAACAAAGCTCACACCAAACAAAAAAAGAAAAGCAGCTTTATTTTGCATAATTGTGTCTGAATCACTGTAGATTTGACAGAACCTGTTCCATTCTAAGCCCTAAGGTCTTATTTAGGCAGAACACAATATCAAATACCCTGTAATGTGTTCTTTCTGGGCTAATCTAACATCTCACGGGATATCACGCAAAGGGACGGCACAGGCAGTTGAGTGGTTTTGTTGGTTTATATTCAGTCTTTGTAGGACTTATTCCATCTGTCTGTTGAAAGCTACGATACAGCACTGTCGGATCTCTCGGGTTTTTTTGGGGTGGCTTCCTTATCTCTAAAATAGGAACAAAATAAGAAATATTAGTGCTTTTCTGGTAAGAGAGAGATAAGGTTGAACCTCTGAATACTTGTAAAGGCCTTCAGAGGACACTTCAGAAGTGCCTAATGCTACGAATTCTGGTTTTATAAGGTATTTTACTATCATTCTAGTATTAGGAGTTTGACCTTTTAACCTTTATGCATGTACATAACCTGACATAATGGAGGCTGATGGAAAAGCTTTTATGACCAGCGTTACTTGTGCAATCTGAACACCAGACTTTACAGAAATCTAAAAGAATTGAGCTACGACACTGCAGCAGGGTAAGTCACTCCAAATGTTGCCTTCCTCATAAAAGGCAAGGGTCTAGAAAAACTGTGACCAAGATTCCCTCAAATCAGTGTTGTATCTGAACAGAAAAAAGTTGCATTTACAAAATTGCTATATTAACAGTCTAGTATTAGCAGGGTAAATGCCTTGAGATAAGAATTAAGAATGCCTGCTGAGCATCCAAAACTCTACAGCATCAGCAGGCACTAAAGCAGTAAGATGCTTAGAAAAACAGCTCCACGTCTGATAGGGAAAAGCACAATAAATCAAAGATAAAGTAAACTTTCTAGATAACCAGGAGCGTTTAGTGCCGTTCTGATTAAACTCCTCTACTGAAAATGAGTAAACACAGCCTCCATGCTTTCCCTTCTTTCTGCCAATTTACATCTTAATGGATAAACTGGTTTAGGTTACTCATTTGGCAAAGCAAGGGATTGATTTGCAACTTTTCATTTTGAGTGTTCCCATCAACTGCAGGGCTGTTCAGGGCAACTGAGCACAGCCATGGGCAGGCATTTAAAGATTAACAGGCCCTCTGGCATACCAGGGGGATGACAAAGCCATCAAAATTAGGTTGCTTTTTTTCGCTGGTATTTCACACACATTACATGTGACTGCTGCAGTTATTCCAACACTGACGTTTCAGAAATCTTGCAGTTTAATTCTGTGATATTGGGGTTCTTCCCCCTTGAAGACCTGAGTTATGAGATTAAAAGAAAAATCTCTAATTTCATTGAAAGTACATTTTTCGTCCTCGTATTTGTAATGCAAAGCCTTGAAATGTGAGCTGAGTTACAACGAATCAGTTGTTCAGTTGCACTACTTAGCATGAAAGCAAGCGCAGTGTGAGGCAAACAACTAAGGTTTTCAGAGTATGATACCATTCATATACTCCACCTGGAGGGGCACAGAATGTCTCTGAATTCCTGGATACTTTTGTACACTCGATGAGTGTGAACTCATGGGGCTCCATCCCCCTTCCACCTCCCAGAGGACACTGTCACCTCGGGGAGAAGGGATGTCATTGTCTGGGGACAACACAGACGGCGGTGACAGTGTTTGACAGCTCCCCTTCAGCATCCCCTCAGCTTTGGGGGGTGGTGACCTGCAGCTCAATCTTCCCCCTCAGTTTAGGGGGGCAGCCGGCAGCACCCCAACCTTCCCCCTCAATTTAGGGGGTGATGGACAGCACCCAAACCTTCCTCCTCAATCTGAGGGTGATACAGAGCACCCCAACCTTGCCCCTCAGTGTCTGAGGTCACAGACAGCACCCTAACCCTCCCCCTCAATTTAAGGGTGACACAGACCACGCCAACTTTCCCCCTCAGTGTCGGGGGTGACGGATAGCACCCCAACCTTCCCTCTCAATTTAAGGGTGATACAGAGCACCCCAACTTTCCCCCCTCAGTGTCGGGGGTGACGGACAGCACCCCAACCTTCCCTCTCAATTTAAGGGTGATACAGAGCACCCCAACTTCCCCCCCTCAGTGTCGGGGGTGACGGACAGCACCCCAACCTTCCCTCTCAATTTAAGGGTGATACAGA
>VZTX01002841.1:162576-286674 GCA_013400915.1 Pardalotus punctatus | reverse complement strand
CGGTCCCTCAGCCCCGGGGCGGTCCCGCCGCTCCTCCCGCCGCCCCCGGGGGCCGCGGGCCGGGCAGAGCCGGGAGCCCGGGGGCTTCCTCGGGACACGGCGCCCGTCTGGCCCCGGCTGCCGGCGCTCGGTGCAGCCCTGCAGACACGAACAGTTGTGCATAAGCATTCGCGAGCATAGCGCAGGAGAGCAGCGGGGACGGGCAGTGCGGCACCGGGCAGAGCCGTGCCTGCCCCGGGCAGCAGTAGGAACATTTCCCTGCCTCTTCGTCTGTCAGTTTCATTGTCGGCTCGTGAAACCAAAACAGGGTGTTGAAACTGGCCAAGGGCACCTCGGCACGTGCCCTGTGTTTGTTTTCTTTCCAAAGGATGCAGTAAATACTTGCTCTTAGTACTACGGTTATTGACGAAGGAAACTTACAAAAATTTTCCCATTGACTTTTTCGAGAGGGAAGACATTCCCCGACGTTTTGTTACGTGTCTGTGAGATGCAACATCTGTTTTGCTCAGTGCGTGATGGAATAAAGTGAGTTTGGATGAAAGGACAGAGTAGTGTTTTGGAGATGTACTTGGGTCAGCTTGGTGTGGATCAACAAGTATCTGACACTAAAAATAAATGGGACGACAGATCTTGCACTGGGCTCAGTACTAAGGAAGAATATTGCTATTAAAGGTCAATTCGAGTTTTACTTGTTTTAATATGTGCTTGCATTGTGTCATTTTTTGTAGAGTCAGGTTGAGTTCTGACAATTAAAGGCTTGCTTGAGTAAATGCCAACTAATGTTCAAAGCTCGTTTGTTCATTAGATTAAATCCTGCTGTAGTTGGTAGTGTAGTTGTCATACTGAAAGTAAATATTATGATATAAACAATGAATTTGGTTCAGTAAGCGACAATACAGTAAGCAGAAACTGATATTTGTCAGTCAGATTAAGTTTTAATATCAGAATACTCCATATTTAATGAAAATCAATATTTGATGGAAGGTTATTAAATTAATACTATTTAGCTTCCAGGATACCATGTTGTGCATGATAACAGAGAGTTTCACTGCATGCACTCACAGCTGCAATCAGTTTTGCAGACAGAGGAGGATCCAAACAGCATTTTTTGACTTGGGTTTGGTTTGCCATTCTCCCATCTACTCTCCAAGCTACACCCTGAGGGAACAGCCCTGTCCGCTTAGACGTCAGTGCTGAAACCGCTGAGTTATAGCAGAGCCCAGTGCCCCTTTTGCACCAACCCTCTCCACCTTCTACATCCACCTGCCTGCGGCTGAAGCCCCAAAAAGATGTGGTTGCAGGAGGTACAGTAGGCACAGACTGCCCTTACTTCTGAGTAGGGCTTCACCGTTGTGCTCCTGTGACCACTTAGTGAATTGAGAGAGTGTAATGGGATTATTGAAGAAATGTAAAAAAAGAGGAGCCAAGTGTGTTGTCTGTGTGCATCTCTGTGACATGGTGAAAGTTGACATTCAGTTTGGTCCTCAAACCATCTAAAGCACAGATTGCCATCTCTCTGTGGAGAGAATGAGGAAATGTGTTGGTTTCCTCAAGTGAACCAAGATCACCTTCTGCAACGCTGAGGTTACAGAGCATCATTCCGCTCCCGTCTGGGCAGTTGGAGCAGATCTGAGCTGAAAGGCAAATCCGCTAGCTGGTAATGATCCTCCCACATTTTCTGTGTGTGAGTGTTGTCAGACACTGGGGTGAAGTCAAAGTGGGGAACTGTGAGGAAAGGAGCTCCTCAATCTGTAGGAGAGTGCTGCCTTTGCTCTGCCATGGACAGCAGAAGATGGAGCTGTGTGAAATACTGTGAAATACTGATTTGTACTGTGGCTTTTTTAAATCATAAATTGTTGCTGTTGTTTTTTTGGTTTTTTTTAAGTATCTGCAAAGCAATGCAGAGAAATAGTCAAAATCTGTAGTGAAATGATTTTAATTGTGCTGTTTTCTCTTGGGGACAGATTCTCAGCTGGAGTAACATGAAAGGAGCTCTATTAGTATTGGTGAAGCTGTGCCACCTTGCGCCAGTTGACTTTCTGATCTGCCATGTTAGGGGAGCACAATAGAGAGATTAACTTGTTAAGCTTCTTTAATGATGATTAGAAATTACAATATGATTAAATTTTTATTAAGCAATTGTCTGGGGTTCTAATAACAGTTGGTAATTTAGGCAGGACATTAACTTGCAGCTACCACAATACAAATACATGTGATTTTAGTCATATTCTAGACAGTGGAATGGGGATTAGCAGAGAGAGAAAAGCTGGCTGTTGTGTAACTACGTGAAGGTCTGGGATTTATGGTTCCTACAGAACCATGCACTTCTCTGCAGCAGCATCTTCTCTCTTGTGTTAGATGCAGATTTATCCATTTTCCCACTGATCTTTTTTTAATGGAGAGTTTCATTTAGGGAAGTTCATAGGAGTGGAAGCAGTTTGCATCCTTTCATGTCTGAGCCTCATGGGAACTGCAGTGTCAGGGACCGAATTTGTGGTATGGGTAAAGCCACCCTGTGGGCTTCCTGGGCTGTGTTAGATCTGAACTGATAGTACTTTTTGGTGAAAGTGTTTGTCCAGAGCTGCAGCTGGACATCACCCCAACACAGCTGAGGGGCTCTTCTGCACACTTGGCCTTGGGAACAGCTCTGGTTAGGAGTACTTTGTTGGTTTCTCATACTTTGGGTGACGAACTGAAGTGTGAAACACAATACAGGTGTGTGGGAAGCTCATCTGCATTGGCACAAAGCATCACAGTTAATTTATTTCCTCCTGAAATAAGATTGGCATATTAAAGGGATTTAAGAACAAAAAAACTGTGGAGGTGTAACAAACATTTCATAAATTACTGCTTGCAGCAAAGTAACTTAGTGCCGTGTCTGTTTTAAATGTATTATTTTTGGAATACAAACTTTGTCCGTAACTGTTGCTACTTTGGGGTCAAATTTTGCTTTACTCGAGTGCAATACATGAAGTGGTGATTATTCTGTTAGCCAGGTTGGGATGAAAACATTAAGCCCTTAATGAGTTTAGGAATTTTTTTTCCTGAGACATTACTTGGTCTTGGGTGATAAATTCCAGTCTGGCTCAGCCTGATGGGTGAGCAGCAACTTTCTGCTGTGGTCAGGTGATGTGAAATGAACTGTTTGCATCCTTTCAGTTCTTCCCAGAGAGGTGTCCCTAGATGGAAGGGCCACCCCTGGTAGTACGTACAGATGTATTGCCAAAATGTCACAAACTCGTCAAGTCAAGAGAAATCATGAGATTGTGGAGTTTATCTGGAGTTACTTTAGCAGGAAGATCCCATAGGATGCATTTTAAGAATCCTTAGGGTTGTTTTTTTATATTTCATTGAAGAAACTAAGGTAGCTGGATTTTTCACCTAATCCCTAAAGCTCCTTTTAGTGATTTATAAGCAGAGAGCTCAAAATACAAAGGTATGGAGAACAGCATATCCTCAAAAGGACATCTACTGGAGAGGTTATGACATGAGAGAAAGGGGTTGCTGGTGCTTAGGACATTACTGGTGCAACCATAGCAGCTCATGAGGGGTACTTTCATCCTATGGCTAATCCATGATAGAAAAATATTGGTGTTTTAACTTGAAGAAAGATTATTAAGTAAGCTGTCTCTGTTTTCAGTTTGTAATGAGTTAACAGCAAATTTTATATTATATTTGTGAAGAGTTGTAACTCAGCCCTGCGTCTGGGCTCTTGGTTTAGGCAAGTGCATTGGGTTCTGGGAGGTGGTTTTGGTTTTTATGTTTTTGTTTGACTTGGGAATTAAGTGGAGATAAATCATTCTCCTGTTTCAACTAGACATTCTGAGAACTGAAGAATTTGCTACCCTGTCTTACATTTGGATTGAAGTTACTAAGATATTAAGTGCTGTGGAAAATGGTTTTTGATGCTGCCCAGTCCATACTCCCAAAAGGAACTGGCTTTCTGAAGTTGGCAATATGGCCATTCTTTTCTTTAGATTTCATCCAGCTTTGAAATTGATGATTAAAAAAAATCTGCTTCAGTGTTTTAAATTTCAAATCTTTTCAACTCGAAGCCCAAAAGTTGTGTTTTATTGCTGCCTCTCTGCCCTTCATTACAATACTGACTATCCAGTAAACTAAAAAATCAATTGAACAGCATCCTAGGGAGTAAATGGAGTGTTGTAGTGATGGAAGTTATAATGAGCTCTGATGTTTCTGGTGTGCAAAAAAGTAGTCATCATGCTAAGATAAAGTTGGAAAAAAAGGGTTTCAAAATTAGAATGCTCATTAGCTAATGGGAGGTGTACATTGCAGATCTTTTTCTTCTCGTGTTTTCATAGCTTTTGTACTGCAGAATTGGTCTTTAAATCAGTCAAACTGTGGTATGAGATGCCAATGCCTCTTGAATTGTGCTGTGATAATATTTTGTCCTTCAGGACTGTGTACTGTGCAGTAACTGGCATTGATTGAAGAAATGCCATTATTCTTATATTTCTAATATATAGGTATAGGGCATACAAAAGACTTCATTTTGGGATATCTCTTCTATCACAAAATAGTTACTTAAAATTTCCATATATAGCTTGTGGTTAGTTCCAAATTTTTTTTTTCAATAGAATAATGTTTCCCCATGCCTCTAAAAAATGCAAAACAAAAGAGATATTGCTGATTTCTGTAATACCGTGTGGTGCTGCTGATATTTCTTACCAGTAAAGAAAATTGCAATAGAGATTAGGTAGAAAAGGAAAAAAAAATAGCCTTTTCAAAATAGTCAAGGCAAAATAACCCTGTTGATGTAGTGATTATTGTTATTAAGAGGACAGAAATGGGGCTGTCATTATGAAGATGTATTCAGAGATTATGCTTAAATGGTTGTGAAGATCAGATATATGTGTCATTCAGAGTAATTTTGGGGGGCTTGCTGCTTCATAACTGACAAGCAAGAATGGAAAATGTGTTAATTCAGTGCTACCTGCAGAAATTACAATGTTATTAAAATTTGCAGTAGAAAAGAGAAAGAGGGGTCTTGAGTTAAAGAGATGGGAATTTAGATCGCAGCTCTTGTTGTAGATCTCTGGCAGATTTTCCAGTCTATCTATAGCAAAGTGTCTTTGGCTGGCCAGAGGTATTTAGGGATGGATGAATCAGCTCAGGATGAGCTGTTCTGTCTCGCCAGCCCTGTGGAGAGCAGAGATGCTGCCCTGGGTGCAGGAGTGTGCAGATACCAACCCAAGTTACTTGTCTGACTGTAGGGGTGTGCTCAATAAAGGTTATGTGGGAAAGAAATCTGCAAAGTCAGAGGTGTTCCTTCACCATTCTGTAACATAATTTGTGTAAAACATTACATTTGCTGGACGACACAGGCAAAAAATGTGACATTCCAGGAATCGTGGGTGGGTGCTTGCTCTGTAAACCATTGGTACAGTTTACTTCTTGCTAACAGTGTTTTCTTTGTTCAGCTCTAAAGTATTTCCTGTCACCCCATCTGTATCAATCATTCTGTCAAATGAGGAAAAAGAAAAATTTTTGAGGCTGCTTTTGTACATTTACCTTCTGATTATAATCCAAGAAAAAACGTCAGAAAAATAATCCTTCATCATCTTCCATTGTTTCAAATAAAAATCCACGTTACAATTAATTGAACAAACCCACATGGACCATACACTTTTTGTCTGTTCCAGGAAGAACTACTTTGTCACAAAACGTTACAGGATTTTGGCAAGATCTGGCCTTTAATGTGCAGAAATTACATGGTTTGAAAATGCAGGATGAAACAGAGAATGATAATTTTTTAGCAAGAGCTGATTCAGAGTTTATTTTGGATAGTCAAAATTTCAAATGGATCTCAGTTTTATTGTTTACATGAATTAATAGCCGTAGTCATGTGATGTGTAATGAATTAGAAGCTGTTTTCAACATAGATGTAATTTCCTTTTTTTTTTTTTTTTTTTTGTACCCAAAGCACGCTGGACTTCCTTGAGCAAAGCCATCTGCACAGGGAGAAAGAGAAATCCTTTGTTTTGGATACTCTACATATTGATGAATGTTTCAAAACTTTCTGCTTCCTCAGTGTTTTTTGTCAGTGTGTTTCCATTTTGTTTATCTTTAGTAGTTCTGTCCTGTGGTTTCAACCCTGCTTTTCACACTTTGGTGCCTCTACCTTTCTGTAACTGCTGAATTTTCTCTGTGGAGCTGTGCTGAGCTTTGTATTGACTTCTCAGTTAGTGTTGTTTAAATGTAAATGAATCCTGGCATTGTGCTGGTGCTACTCCCAAGTCTTTCAACAGCTTATAAATTCAGATTCCGTTCTGTAGGGAGCATCTGAAGTCCCCCTTAGAGAAAAGTGGTACTTTTTCTGTTATGAGTAGCAACTGTGCTGCCTTCCGTGTAACCCAGCAGGTACTGTGAGGTGCAATCAGCTGGGTCAAATTAGGAGCCTCTATTAGCTTGCATCTGCCCTGGATGTGTATGTGTTGCTGTTTTGTTCAAGGACAGCTCACAGTATTCATTTCAAATGCTTAGATTTGGGCTGCTGCAGGTTTTTCTCATCTAAATGTCAACTGCATGTGACAAGTAGAATAATATAAAATAATTGTAATTTTTTCTCTAATCAAGCAAAAGGGGTGTTGAATTGTTTAATTACTGGCTTTGCCAGCATGCAGATGGAAAGGCTTTTCAGGTAAGTTGCTCATACAAAATGCCGAAAATGGATAGTAATTAACAACTGGCTCTTCATTGGTATGTTAATTATGCTGCCATTTGTCCTGGTGCCTGTCGTTCTTTAAATGTTCAGTTACACTGAACTGAAGCGTTCATTTCCTGGCAAACACAGAATGTATCAGAACAGTTTGACTCTCAGATATATGCAAATATTTTATGGGAAGAGGCATGCCAGTAAATCACTGAGCTGCAAAGAACAAAAACACTGCATATTTGTATTCCTCAGAGGTAGAAGCAAAACCTATTTCTGGGGAACCTGGAGGCCTGATTTTGAAAAATGGTCTCTAATACTTTCCCAGTACTAATCCAGAACACAATTCCATGCAAGTAGGTAATTTTAGGAACTTGTTACTGCTGGCTGTTTCTATTACTAAAGGTAGGTGGACATCTGGGTGCTGTTAAATGCCCTTGAAATGCATATATTTTAAAGCTGTATTTCCTTTAATATCTGCATGGAAAATTCAAACTGAACTGCAAATGCTTTTAAAACTTGGGATAGAATTGATTATTTTGAATGCAAGAAGAGTAAAGTAGCTTCTTATGATCACAGCAGTAGTCTCAGATCTTATTCAATTTACTGTTTAATTCTTCTGAGAACGGAGATTGTCTTCTCTTTTCTGGACTGTGCTTTGCAGATTGCATCCCCAATCTCCACATACTACTGCAATAAGTAAGAGCAGGCTGCATCTGATATGTCTCCAAGTCATTCAGCAATGTCCTGAAGAGGGGCAGGCTGTGAAAGTTATGTGGCAAGTTTGCTATGACCCGCATGTGAGTATGAGGCTGGTATTTTAATTTGCTGAGCTTTTGCCACATGGAAAGTGGTTGATCTGCCCAAGACACAGTGACCCTCAACACACGGCCAGAAGTCAGGCTCTGAAATGAGGTGCTGATTGTAACAGTAGCTGTTGGAAGTGGATTATAGCCATAAAATTAGCTATTAAAAGCCACTAGCTACTGTGTGTCATTGCCCTCTGCATCATGTTTCATCCTTTCATAGAGGAAAAAAAATTGCATTGTTGTTGGTACTGCATGGCCATGGATGAGCTGCATTTCAACATCGTGTTGTGTCCAGTGAAGGTGCTAGCAAAATTCTGAGCTCAGTTTTGAGCCCAGCTTTAAACACTTAACGTAGTGATAGCTAGAAAAGCTTGGTTTGAAATGCTGAATTCTTGTGTCCCCAGCCACTGAGAGGTGGCTCATTTAGCATCAGTCCCTGGAGATTGCCCTGTGAGAGAGTTTGGGGAAAAGAGTGGTCAGTCTGTTGACTATTCCTGTCAGTCATATTCATATCATGGTAAATGAGGACACCAATATTTTCCTTGGATTTTTTTTTTTTTAAGCATCTTTAAGAAATACCCTGGCCCTCTGCATATAGATGACTCACCCTGAAAATGTTTTGTGCTTTCTGTAATAAGTAGTGGTTTGACCAGTAGAAAACAAAGCTGTATAATTAAAATTTCCTTTTCTTTTAATGAGATTTTCGGTGTTAGAATATAATGGCATATTATTGGAGCTATATGAAGATTTCTGTGTTTCAGAGATGAGAGTTCCTCTGCTATTTTTTTTATGTTGTCATCTAAAATAGGCAATATTTGTGGTTTATGGAAAAAAGAAAAAGTAAGTTTATTTTGCTGTGCAATCAGGTCTGTGGGGAACAGCAATTGGAGTGTATTTTTGCTTACCAGTGAAGGTTTGAAATATGCATTTTCAGTGTTGAAATTAAAGTAAATGAACCATTTCTAAGAAAAGTATAGGAGCATTTTCAAACTCTTTTATGAGGACTGGAAAATAATACTTTCTAACTGCATCTCCAGCAAGGGGACAATGGACAGCTGGAATTAAAAATGCCTTAAGTGAACATAATGTTCCTCAAATGCCATGTGTTGAGGCCTACAGAGTCCAAATTTTCCAGTTTTCCAAAACAAGTCCTTAAAAATGTGTAATGTCTCTGTAGATTCCCTGCCATCTATGAATTAGGGTTGGTCCAAGTGAAACTATTTCTCTGGAACTGGATTCTCACTAAGAACAAAATGTTCTGGGTCAGACTACACGGAACCCTATCAAAAATAGCTCATTACAGACATTTTAAAATTAAGTATAAAATTTCCATTATGGGTACTTACAGAATGAGACAACAATAAGGAATTTTCTTCCTTCTTTGTTATTGATGATCACTGTGAAGTACTTGGATGTATATGAATCTTTGGGCTCCTTGTAGCTTACTTCATACTTGAGATTTGGTTCATGGATGATCACAGATGTTGGGTTTTCTTTCTTCTAAATTAAACCTGACTGTTCCTGGACTTTCTGTACTTTGTGATGTCTTCCTGATACACTCAATGAACATGTGCCTTTCTGAGATGTATTAGTCTTTTGCTTAAACGTATCTTGATACTCTCACTCTTCAGACAAACCGACATTATACATTTCCACACTGTTTCCTGACTCAAGACTTAATAATATTTTGTTTTAGTGGTGTCCTCCTTCTGCTTCAGAACTCCTTGGTTCTGAACTATGTACGGGACTGAGGTTTATGATGTTCTGTAATGTTTTAGTGAGAGTTGCCAGTCTCAATATCTTTGCTCTCCAAAATGTTCCCTTTTGTCATTTGTGTTCCTCCCTCCAGGCTCCATGCGTGTTTTAAAAAAAGGAGGCATGTAAATATGTAAGTAATGTTTGTGGTTAGGCAGCTGTGGGATGGCACGGTAAAATGAAATCTTAGTCCTGGTGTACGGTAGCTGAATTAAAAGGTGTGTGGTTTCACTTGTCGGCATTTTGGTTGAGTAGTATCAGCTGGAGATGTGTGAGTGGGTGGAAAGAACAGTAACGTGAAGTTCATGCTGAATTATGTTTTGCTGGAGGAAAGCTATTCATTAGTCTCATAGCTGGCACATGCCTCTTTATTCCTTCTCTAAAGTAGTATCTGACGACTTTGATGAAAAGGTTGATATGACATTAAGGAATTGGTTCTGCCTCATCTACTGATGTGCAAAAGCCTTGCTGCCCTTGGCAGAACTGAGTAAGACACAGGCAGCATGCCAATCCTCGCTTTGCTCTAGGAAGGGCATGCATGTGGTGAATTAGTTCAGGGTCTGAGGAGCCTTGGCTCCATCTCTGACTGTTACGTGTGGAGGTTAATGATGTATCCGAGTTCGGCTCTGGAGTTCACGGTCTCTCCACCTACGCCCCCTCTTGGTTTTTCAAGATGGTCCTAAGGACAAAATGCTCTTTCGTCATTGCTAAATTTAAAATGAGTGTGGTGATTATGAATAAGAATTTCAGAGACCGATGAATTGTCACTGTGCAGGAAAACTCCTGGCTGTTGCACACTGGCTGTGATACCTTGTGTATCACTGACTGTCTCATGTTTGAGAATTGACCAGGGCAAGAAGGCAGGCTTGTGGCACAGGCACTGCCCTGGGCTCAAGTTTATTACACTCTTTCTACTGAATCTCTGATAAGTAACGTCCTCATGCCACAATTAAGTCATCTGACTTTTGTTTTCATTTCTCTTACCAGCAGTTTTGCAAGTCCTGTTTATAAGACGGTGTAATTTGAAATACATTTTTCTTATGTGTCTTTTGTAAAAATAACATATTTTTAAGAGAGTGTGGAATGCCTTTACTGTAACAAGCAGAGAATGTGTTTCATGGTGATGTACTAATTGATAATGTTTTATTAATAGACTTTTATTGCAACCACATTTATGTTGGATTAGCAAAAAAATTTTTCCCTTTGGGAAGAAGTAGAGATAGAAAAGGAAAATATACAGCTTCTTTCTGTCTGGGAACAGCAGTTATTATTTATTCCAGGCACATGAATAACCATTAATTTGTATTTTCTTTACAGAGTAGGGGTAGGGTATTTGGATAATGTGCTTTTTAAGTGTCTTGGCAGAATATATGCATGATAGATAGTTATTTCAGTGCTGAACTAGCAACAATCCACCTGGCTTTAAAGTATTAATATAGGTTTTACAACTTATTTCCTGTTGTCTTATGGTTGCTTTTGACAGTTAAATTTGCCTTTGAAAATGCATTAGTTTATTCTTATCCAGTTACAGTTTGTGTTAAGATTGAGAGCAAAATGTACATTGCTTCATACACCAAAGAAGTGATCAAACTATATGAAAAGCACTGAATGAAAATTATGAGATAGTTTTCAAGAGTTCATTGTGCATTTGCAAGCTGAATTTTAAAAATAGGAAAATTTATTATATGGGGGTATTTGGTTAGTGGGTTAACTCAAACTGCTCTTTAAATCAAATCAATGAGCTGGAAGTAAATACATTTTCAGAAATCAAATCATGATTCTTTCTAATGTTGAAATGTAGTGATAAAGTATTTGTAGTGATTTCTTGGTAAATGCATGTGGCCGCCACTGGTTGTTTGCTTTGTTGTGTAGAGTCCCTGTAGTATCTGGAACCTGATTGCCAAGTTCAGACTAATCTTGTGTGTCCTGTGTACTTGCCTGTGCTGCTCTTCAGTCAGCAAATAGCAAAGCTAAAACCTTACTTTGGTCAATATTTACAGACAAACAATCAGCTTGTTTTTTGACAAACATCCAGTTTGTTTACAGTGAGGTTTTTTTCAGTATCATTCTTCACTTCTGCATTTGATATATCCACAGAAATGTCTGTATGCTTTTGGGAACAAGTGGCTTGTAATGGATGTCAAGTCATGCTTAATATGAATATGGGGACATAGAAAAATAATGTTTTGTTGTTATATGCTTTTTTTGGTTTAGTAGTTCACTGGTAGAACATCCAGTGAATCTTGTATTCTGAAATTCTGAAAAAGCAAGAGCATGGCCATTACTGCTGATCATTTCAGAAAGACTAGCAGAGCCTACCTGGAAACAGCATCTTCTCTCTTATTTTAAAAGTGGTAATTTTAAAAAGTGAAGTATGAGATTCAGTTTTGTAAAATAAAGGAAGTAGCTCTGGGAACTAGGTAAGCAGGAAAAAGGTGTCCCAAAATTCATTACAAATTCTTGGGAGTGTGGTAAACCTAAAGTAACACTAAGGACTATTCTGCGGCACAGCTTAGTAGTATTTTGTATTTTCTACATGCCTATGAAGGTTTCCCTTATGCTGTGGGATTGGGGTGTGCCATTTAGAACATTTGTGAGAATGAAAAATGCTAGCAAGAAACAACAACAACAACAAGCAAATGCAATTAGCTTTGAGCGCCCAAAAGCCTGTGAGCTTCTGGGTTTGTTTTTTTTACTTCCAGACATGAAAGATATAATATGTGAAATTGCCTAAAAGGGAGGATGCTCTAAAATACATTTAGTGAAGTGAAGGGGCAGTGAAAAGTAGAAAAATCACTAAAACCTTCATTTGAAATGTTGGGCGTTTTTTGCTTGCAGAAAAATTCGGGGTTTGGGAAACTCATCTGCAAAGAGGAGGGTAACTGCTAATGTGGGTTGGTAAATCAGATTATATCAGGCATCAGAAGATGTTCTGAAGGTTGTCCTTGTTGGAGGTTAAACTGAACTCATCCAGATTGGTGGCAGGTTCCAGATGACATTGGGGGAAGGCTGGTGTACTCTTTTCAGGTGGCTTTTCAAGGCTTAGTTCAGTTTGAATCTGGAAGTTTCTTATCCACTTCAAGGTTCAGTTCAATTTGAATCTGGAATTTTCTTATCCATTGCCCTCTTCCATGGTCTGAAGGCTGGATTACGGTGTTTCTTAAACGGGGTGTGGAGCTTGGAGAAGTAATGGCTGGATTGCAGCCTGTTCACTTATACACCTCATTTGAGTCATTGATCCGTGTTGCTCCTATGGGAAACTGGGGTTGGCTGTTTTCTCCAGTCTTTAGAAAACAAGATTTTTTTTTTTTTAATCTCGAAGTCTCCTTTGACTTAATGGAATTTCAGATGGGCATAAAATGAACTGAGTATTTACAATGCACAGGTTCAGGCTGGGTTTTTGAAATGGAGTTAAATGTGTTTTTTTCCCCTGGAGTTTTTAGGTAGAGAATGTTGTATTAGAAATCATGAGAAAAGGAAGAAGTCCTAAACCACACCCTATTTTTAGAGTGTATTTTGTGATGAATGCTGATACTCTTTTTAAGGTATTTCACATAAATATTCTTAGTAATGAATTGGGGTGTGGAAACACCTGAAAGGCCAATTAATTATCATAACATCAAATAAGCATCATTTGCTTGTTGATCAAGCAGAACTGAAGTCATTAGTGCTATCAATAGAATGCTGTTTAATGAAAACAATAGCATTCTGATTACCCAGCAGTGCCCAAGGACACTGTAAATTTACTGATAATTAAGTATTTGGTAATGCAAGTTGCTGTTCTGAATGAAATTTAAAATTAACATACCCTTCTGAGGCACACTTTAAAATCTTTGTAATAAATAGTAAAGGCATTTGAAGGACACGAGTCAGTAATTTTCAATGAATAATTTGATTCAGAGTGGTCCACATTTTACATCTTTGTAGTTGGACTGTGCTCTGTTGTAATAGGCAGGTCAGGGGCAGGATAACACTTCTGTTTTGGTCTGGTTCCATGGATTTTCAAATTTTTACATTTAGGATAAATTGCATAACTGCTTGCACCTGTGAACTTAGACAATGCTTTCTCAATGAAAATGCGTTATATGAATATTTTTATGGAACAATTATAAGAGGGGACCAAGAATTTATTAATTCACATGAACATTTCTGCCCATTATTTAAGAAATATCTTGTCAAATTTTTTCAGATGTGAACCAAAAGTTATAAATACTGCCTTGCATGCTCATGAAATCTGATAGCTCACTTCTGTAATTAACAGAAAATATGGACAAGTGATGCTGGCTGTCACTTTCATGTGAATTCTGTGCTTTTCTGGGTAGAGGAAAAAGTGAAATAGTTGAGAAGAAGGTATTGGATTGCTGGGAAGGCTAGGCTGCCCCTTCTCTGCATTTAGTTAAAATCCATTTTGGTGAATGTTCTAGACAGATTTATTACCAATTAGGTTTATTTCTTTGCATTTATACAGCTATTGACTATGTTTTATGTAGTTGATAGGAGTTTAGAGCGCTGTCATCTTGTTACGATGTAAACTCTGGAGAACCACAGTATTGATCTCAGTGGGTTTTTTTCTTGCGTGTACCATTGCAAGTATTTTAGTAGCAGTTTCAGATAATTTCCATAATTTGGCAGTTGAACTTGCACATGAACAAAATAGATTTGTGATCAAGCACTGAAACTGCTTGAAATCTAAACCATCTTCCATTGCTGGAAAATAATTGCTAGATAGATAGTGAGAAGCCAGATTATTGATAGAAGATGGAAGAAATATTATTTTAAAAGAAATAGTTTGAAGATGAATGAACAAAAATGAAGCCTCAAATGATGACATAGTGCAGATAAACTACTGAGCAGTTACTGTTATTATTTCTTTATCATAAAACAGTTGCAGAGGAATTTATAAAAAGAAATTTGCTTGCAAATATTTTCTGATGATTATAGAATAGGGAAAGGAAACCAGATGAGATTCTGAAAGAACAAATAGCAGTGATGGTGTAAAACTAATGATCGGTGATCTAGAGCAAGGGCATACAGTGTAAAATGCTTGATTTCATTGTTAATGAATAAAGTAATAATGGTAATTGGCTAATTTCCTGTCTTTCTTACCTTTGTAGAAGAAGCACACTTAAGAAATGCTGTGTCAGCTGCTCCTAATGTAAAAACACACTATCTTGTCATGAAAGTAATATTTTTCAAGCCCAGAATATCTTCACTGACCAGAAGCAGGTGCTTGAAGGAGTATAAAATCAGAATAAGCATGTGTGGTGCTTCCCGTCGGTACCATCCCACCCTCCAGCCATGTGTGACTCAGAGGCTTCTTGGATTTTGGTGTTTGATTCATAGAGCTCCCTGAATTTCTCTCCCACAATTTTGGATAGGCTCTGCATAAAACCCATGTAGTCTTTTGGCATCTGTAGATGCCCACGCAGGGAGTTTGGGGCATCCAGAGATGGCTGTGATTGGTCAGGAAGGCTCAGCACAAATAGTAAGGGTGCAGGAAGGTGAGAAAGATCAGAAGGGGGAAGTTGTGGGACAGTGTGGCTGAAAGAGTTTCACATTGCTCTTGAGGAGTGGAGTGGCTTGGCATGGCTCCCAAGAGGGGACGAGCAATGCAGTGGGAGACAGAACCCAGACTTAACTCTTCTGTTTTATATTTTTAAATATATCTATATATGTATGTATGTATGTATGTATATGTGTAGTCATGAGGGTGGCCAGCAAGAGGCTTGATGCTGTGCAAGGCAGGAAATGAGGATTTGGATGAGAGGGTTTTTCTTTGTGTGTTAACACAGTTCAATCTCAATAAATCTTAGGAATGTAGAGGCGGATACGACAAAGCACATTCGTAACTGAAATCACAGTAAAGCTGATGGTACGGTGATGTGGGTTATTTTTTTTAACTTGCACTTCCCAGCTGAGTAACTCTCGATTTGTTCTCTTGTTTAGTGGGCAACAAATCTTACCAGGCCCTTTTAACAGTTAGTGATAATCCTGTGGACAGGGCCATGTGCAGGTGTTTTGCCTAATTCAGCAGTATTGTGCCTGGCTGTAGCTTTAGCTGGTCATGCAGCTTCCACTTTACCTCCTGATGTTTTAATGGGTGAAATACAGCAAGTGTTCTGTTTTAAAAAGGAAAAAAATTGTCCTGTACATGAATTTCTAATTGAATGCCAACCAAAACAAGCTAAATGAAACAGACTTGTTAAATGAAGAATTAATGGACTGAGCATGATCTGTCTCTGAGAAACTTGAAAGAAAGTCATTAGAGTTTATTATTTTTTTCCTGATGTTTGTTTGCCCAGCCTGGGTGTGTGCTTGCACAGTTTTTGTGAGTTCATTAATGGGTCAGCTGTGGGCACTTCTACATAACAGAACAGCCATATATGCTATTTGCTAGGTCTGATGCTAAGTAAAAAGTATGGAAAATAACATTGAATGTTACCTTCTGTTTCTTGCACATAACTTATAATTATGCAGTTACTTTTGGCAAATACAAAATGTCAGCGAAGGAGGGAGAATCACCATTCATTTCAAATGGAAATGATGCATAATTTGGGGAGCCTTGTTTTTGGGTGATTTGCTTAGTACTTTTGCCACGAGTCACTAATATCAGCCAAAATAATGTCAACAAAACCAGGGCAAATTAATGCAGAAGACAATTAAGTGTAGAATTATGTTGTAAGAGTGCATTATCGTGTCTATAATGGCCAAAGACCGGGTAGGGTCACATTCAAACACCTTAAATGGTCCTGCTGCTCTTGTCTTCAGTTTTACTGTGACCCTACATGTAAGCTAACCTCCTGCTTCTCTTCTTTTAATAATGTTTACATCAATCCTGAAACAGTCTTTCAAAGTCAGATTTTCATATCTGTAAACTGGCCTTTTACAGTAGCTGCCCTACTTCCCTGCCCAATTTATGTGTGCACTTTCCCACTTGTAACTATTTATACCTGAGACATTTGCCGAGTGTTGGAGGCTCAGGTTGTTTTCAGTGTGTCTACCCCAGGTCCTTGGATTTGCTTCTGGCTCACTCTTCCATGCACTTACAGACTTTGGATGTGAGAAGTACTTTTCATCTAATGTGTTGGCCCATCATAATCGTGGTGGAAATTTGGGTGTTCTTCTGCTTGAGTTAAAGCTTCTGCAGTGGGGAAAATTAACAAATTTTAGAGGCTGGGTGCTTAGGTTCAGGTCAGTTTTCACATTGATTCTGCAGTGCAGATACAAGCCTTGTTTTAATTCTGAGAGGGTTTATTATTTTCCAAGACCAGAGACATGCTTTCAGAACAGGAGCTGTTAAGGCTGCTTTTTTAACCTTTCCTCCCTGTTCTGAATTTCAGCAACTCTCTTGTGAGGGAAATGGTCATAGTTTGGCAGGATTTATCAGCAGTTGGATATATTGGCTTATTAAACAGAGTACAAGAAATAGTTCACCTCAGTCAGGGGTTGACTAGGTCAAGAGGAGATAACAAGGAATTATGAATAAGAAGTGGGAAAATAGCCAGGGAAAAATACAGGGGCATAGGTGCCATGCCATTTGTCAGGAAGATAGGAAGAATGAAGAAGCAGCTACCCTTTCCCTTCTTCCCAGCCTAACCTTAAGTAGCAAAGTGTATCTTCTGTCTGTGCTTCAAGCTTAATTTTTTGTGTATAACATTCTCTGCAATAGGTGCAAAGTTGTGATTCCAGGTCTTCTTCTGGATTGTGCTAAAGAGCATTCTGAGTTTATTCAGTCATGTATGGGCTGTGTTGCATAGGCAGGGGATATGAATGTGGTCCACATCCTTTCCTTATGCCCTGATGTCTCTGGAAAATTTTGTGCCTTGACCACAATGTAGATGCAGATGAATGGAATTACCAACATGACTGGAATGAATAAGGTGATTAGCATGAAAATTGGAAATAAGAAGTACTGTCAAAATAGCATTCCGAATAATGTAGTAATATATGAAATAAATTTTTGGTTTTACAAATCATAAGAATGATGTTTCCACAACGGGGTTTTTGGTACCATGGTTTCTGCATGTCTAGTTTTGGATGCTTCAGAGGATCCTGGTTTTCAGTGTTGTCTGCTTATCCTGCAGTGATCAGTCTCACATTGTCCCTCAAGCTGAGCATTTGCAGCAAGAATTCCCCTGAAGCAGACCAAAACTCTCTTTTGTCACAGTTTACTTCCAGCTCTCTGTCTGCATCCCACCTTCTTTTGCACATCCTGGTGGTGTTGAACTATGGGTCACACAAAAAAAGTATGGATTGTAGTGAGATCCCACGGCATCCCACATGGATGAGTTGTGTGAACACAACAGTCAAGTGTGGAGGATTTCACCTCTTTGACTTCAGAACCTGCTCTTCCAGTCTGCTGATGGGGCATATGGGAAATACCTCTTATATTTGTCACTGACTGTGGCATCTCCTCCAGAGTCACATCAGAGAAGGCAGGGGGCGAGGTGACTGGAGGTGGCCCCTGGAGCACCAGTTAGGCCACTCTTAAATGCTTGATCGCAGTCTCTGCTGAACAGACAGTGCCCCCTCACCTGAGCAGCTGAATCACATCCTCCCCCCCACCCCTTCAAGTGTGCTTAACATTCACCTGTGATGCAGACAGAGGATAAAGCTCTGATTTTCATTTTAAAAAAGAGAACGTTTCTTTAGAAGCTACTCAGCATATGCCCTAATTTATCTTCAGGATGAGGGGTGGGCCCCTGCACACACCCCAAAGCACAGGGCATTGTCGTGGAGGGGAAAGTTTTTAGTTAATTAGGATTTTTATATTATTCATAAAAGCCCTTCCTGTCTTAGTAGCTCTTTCCAGAACCTAAATGGTTAAAGTAGAAAATGTTAGTAATTTTGCTGCAAATAAATTGATCAGTATGCAAGACGGTTGTCACCGGCTGAATCATGGTCCACAGTTAAGGTAAACAGATCTGTGATGACATTTTCTGAGCAGAATACCAATGCTGCTACATTTCTTCCCAGAGGTTTCTGACTCTTCTTATATGCGGATAAAATTTCTCTCCAAGAAGGTTTTGTTCCCAGGAAAGAAATAGCATCTTTGTAAGAGTCTTCCTTAAAGGTGGGATTTCTTATATTTTGTGATTTATTTGTAGTCGTAATTCTGTCGAGAGCATGGAAAGGAATGTTTTTGCTTTTCTGAATATCCTCTCTGTACAGTAGATGTTTTTGATGTGGAGTCTATTTAAAGTGTCTGGCGATGGAATGCAAGTAAAACAGTATTAACAGAGTTATCAGGAACAATGAAAATGGGTTTTTTTAATATTCTTTGGGAGTGAGCTCTGTTTTATAATCTCTGTAGTTAACACATAAAAGCAATGACTTAATATACAGCTAGATTTTTAGCATTAGTGTTTCTGTGAAATATTTTTGACTGCATGATGGCTTCGTATTTTTGTTGGCATATTCTAAAGTAAGAGCTATGATATAGTTTATTCTTAAATGTCTCTGTGCTAGGCAGAAAATCCCCTTTGCAATTGACTGCAATCAAAACCATTTAGGTTAGATGCATCTAACTCCTGTATGACTTCAGGGTAATGAAAAATACAGTTTCTAAAGAAGTTTTTGAAATCTGCTTTCTTAGAATTTTTAAAAGAACATTTTGAAATCACTGTGTACGATACTGTTGATGGGATTGGGCATGTTTGTAATTCTGTGTTTAGCCTTAGATCCACATTTACTTGGAGGTGATTGACATCTCAGTCATTCTATGGATTAGTGGCTGGAAATCTGTCGCATTTGTATTGATAAAAGTAGAATTTCCTCTCGTTTAGTCAGATACTGGTATCTGACTTTAATCCTGTTTATTACAGTAGACGCTGAAGGATAAAAGAGCCCTGTGGAGAGCATGCTCAGTGGTACCTGACATGGAATAGCAAACCTGGAACTGGTCTTTGCAGCTAATGTCAGTGGTTCAGAATCTCAGAGTTGGCAAAAGCATTTCTCCAGCAGACTTTGGGTTTAAACCTGGCCCTGTCCGTGTCTGCTGAGGTGAGGGGAGTATAGCATGGAGTGGCTGAAAATAGTGTACTTAATAGAACCTTTGGTAAAATGGACTTAGAAAGTCTCATCATGCACAGTGTCTGGTTGTGTTTCAGAGCTTCCCAGCAGGATGCATGGCTGTGATTTGTGGAGAGGAGCAGAGCAGGGGCCACCATCTCTGGAGCTGTGTGATGCTGGCTGTGAGGATAGCTGGCCAAGGAGCTGCCCTTCTCTGGGCAACACCTCAGCAAGTCACAGATTTGTGCCAGAGACAAGATAGAGCTACATTTCAGGCAATGGATCTGGGGTGGGGCTCTAGATTTAAAGTTTGGGCTTAAGAGCTGTGGTTTAATAATTCCCTGCCAAAAAAGAGAGGTCCAGGTTCATCCTGGCACGCTGCACTTTCCAGTAATTCCTGCTATGATTGGGGTTCTCAGGCACTTTCATGTGTATCCTTGTGCAGCATTTATCTTGCTCTTTGTGCTTTTCTTTGTGAAGTGCACAGCAGCTATTTCTTTTGCAGATTTATATAACAGCTCGAGATGAATGTGGATATTTTTTTGGAATAAATCCCTATATTTTATCCCAGTATTTTTAATGTGCATTTGCAGATTGTCCTTTATTTCAGAAACATCTGTGAACATTTTGGGGTTGACCTACATGTGGCACTGAAGTAAAGTGTAATGTCCAGTCTTGGGATGTTCTGCAGTGAAATTAAGTGTGGGCAGAAATGAAGGGACTAATTCTGCTTCTACATTGAGCACTGACATTGTTCCTGGATTAATGTGACTCCTCAGGGATCCCCCAGATGAACATCAGTATTAGTGGCAGGATCTGGCCCACTCCCAGACATGACAGTGATAAGACAAGAGCTGTTAAGCGTTGTCCAACTCGAGAAATATTCACTAAAGACTGTGAGTGTTGTGCTGGGTTTTGTTCTAATAACATTCCCGAGTTCTTTGGCAGATCTCTAGGAACTCTCTAACCTCCAAATTAAATATTGCATGCTTTTTTTCAGCAAAAAAGTAATTTCTATTTGACACTGAGGAACACCTTTTAGAAATTTTAAAGTAATTTGTTCAGAGCACTGCCTTGATGGTTACAGATGATTTTCATGAATGTTCAGCCTGACCTTGTTTTACTTCCTGAGAATTATACCCTTATGTTCATGTTGTAATTTTAGGTAAAGTAAGCAACACTTGTTTTATTTCACTTGGCAGAAGGGAAGTCCACTCTTTGAACATTCAATCTCAGAAAGAGAACAGCTTGTTTCCTAACACTTGTTGCTGCTGAAACACTTCTGTGAACATCAGTGTTAACATGTATCTGGGCGTGGGTTTAGATAAGCCGGAAAACACGATCTTTATGATTGTGAGACCCAGCACATCTTTTAAAATATCTGTAACCAACTTGACACCTTCTTCTGCAGCTCTGGGCTTCCATACTAATTTATGCTCCAACAGAATAACTGGAAGTGCCCTAAATTGATGTAACTATACACAATTGTGGGCTACTCTTAAGATATTTTATGTTATTTTTTTTCCTTTTGGTTTGTGTCTGATGCATGCTCCTTTTTTTGTTTTGTTTATGCTAATAGGCTCCCTGGAATGCCTCTACCACAGTATTTCTATCTGAGACGCCAGTGTATGGGTGTCATTTATCTTCTCTCTTATTTTCTTTCCAGAGCACACACAGACAGGTAACTTCACAGATGCTTAGTCAGAGAAGCAGCTGATTGTTTCATCAGATTTTGCTTTTAGCTCTGCCTTCTCAGGTTGGCCCTCATTTTTGAGATAATATGTCAAAATTTTTACTTTTCTCACCAGGCGTATTTTATAAATGTAAAAATATAGTCAAGATCTGCTTCTTCTTTTATATTCTCATTCATGAGTAGAGATGAAAGTAATTTGGGAAGCAATTCAGATCCATGCCTCTTGGTTTCTCCATATGCAGAACTCTTATTTTGGTTGTGTCAGGAGAGAGATCCTGGAGTGCTGACTGCTTTTCTCAGCAGTGTGTGCCCAGCCTTGAGCACCTCACGAGAGCTGCAATAGCAGCACCCACAGAAGGGGTGGTGTCTCTGCCATGGGAAGCTCTGAAACGAAAGGATAAATTGGGTGTCTTACACACTGGTCCATGTGCAGGTCTGTCACAGCTTGACCACGCTGCTGCATGATAGAACCTTTCCTCCCTCTTAGCTGGGCTTTCGTATTGACAAATGTCAGTGCATCCCTTGATAATTTTTTTTTCTTCTTGTGCTTATGTCTTGGAAATGGAAATTTTTTTAAGACCTCCTTTTAGATCAGTCAGCACAATGAGCTTGGTTTTATTCTCCCAGGACTGTGAAGATGTATCTGAAGGCTGATTTGTCTAAGAAGTTATGTTCTGTATTTCTGTATTGCACTGTTTTTGATGTGCCGTTCTGTAGCATCAGGTTATCAACACAGTGATTCTTTAGCTTATCCTGATAGACAGATGATCTGTTTATTGTAAAATGTTTTCTTTCACGTGTTTGTGGACACTGACATAACTGAACCTCTGGTTTGGCCATTCCTTTTACACTTTTTCCCCTCCTCTTATAAAATACACAGTTCCTGTTTGTCCTTCCTACTTGCAACTTTCTGGCTACCTTTGCCCCTTACAGCTTCATACATGGAAGGCTGAATGTAAGTGCAAAAAAAGAACTCATTCTGCCTATCCACAGCCACCCAAATTGGAGAAGGATCAAAACTGTCTGTCTCCCTGACTTGTCCATGGGGAGAGCAAGAAAAAGGTTTCCTCAAACTGTTTTGGATGCACCTCTAAGCGTGGAATGCATAAGGGAGGGCAAGGAGCGTTTGTTTCCTTTTTTTTTTTTTGGTGATCTGTAAAGTTACCTTAAATAATTAGCTCCTGTACTTTTAAGAGGAGATGAATCCAGCCCTTAACCTGTTTTTTAATCATCTTTGGTTTAGATTGAGGAAAATGAGGTTACAAGAATTTCTCATCACAGTATTAAATACGGTATTGTTCTTACCATCTTAAAATACTGCTCAGAGATGATATGAAATTGTGTTACAGTTACTACTTTAAAAAAACCTCTTCTCCTTGATGATTTATAGTGAAATGTGTTTCTGAGTGACAGAGACACTTTGCAGGTAGATTTATTATGGTTTTTACCATCTGCTTTAATAAATGAGTGAGCAGAGCATTCCAAAATGACCTTCGGTTCTATCCATGAAAGATGAGTTTGAATGTTCTGAGTGAATTATGGGCATTATGCAGCTAAGGGTACTTACTCTGGAAATAGTGATTTACCAGTTGTTTGCATGCTCATGCTTTTATTTGTCTGGAGATATGCTAATGTGCATTAATGTTGTGTTTACACATAGCTTCAGCTTTAGCCACTGCAGAACTTTCTGTGGTGTGGGGATGTAGGCAGAGGTCTCATTGTTTGGCCTTGCAGACTTCGTTAGAAAATACTGGATTGCTCTGTTGCTTTTTAGTTGAAAAGAAGTTAATAAAACTAAATGTACTAGAAGAAATACATGGAATCAGTGAACAGAAAAAATGTTATTATTTGAAATGCATAATGTTGCATAATGGGTGTATATAAAGTGTGGCAGAGATGGAAGTGCTCCCCAGACATAATGAAAGAGCATGGGTTCCTTTTTCCATGATTGAAGTTATTTCATACTTATCTGTTGGGGAAAAAAATAGCAGGATTTTTTAAACAGATTTGCTTTCCATTAGTAATTATATTTAGCTGTAGCTCGAGATACCTTGCCAAGTTTTTGGTTTTTTTTTAAAGAAGTTGGAAAGAAGATGCATTTTCTTTCAAGATAATTAAATGTTTTGACTGAAAATTTTGCCTCCAGAGTGAACAAAGTATATGTGCATTTAAAAAAAGTTTTAATTGCTCATATAGTTTATAAGAGTTATACAGAGGAAAAACATTCTTAATCCCATGCTTAATAATGGGATAGAAGAAAAGGGTGTAAATATCTTATATTCCACCTTTCTTTTTTTGAAGTATAATGAACTGTTATTAATAGACTTTAGAAGTACTTGCCATTAGCGGTCTGAAAACCATTGCACAAGGTGAGCTTTTGCAGTTTCTCACATCAAAATTTTGAGGATCTCATTAACCTGTGGCTATACCTCAAGCCCTGGCAGGGGGATGAATGTCAGCCTGGATTTTTGGCTGATTTCTGCTCTGCAAGGCACCATGCAGAAATGTAGGAAGCCTTTGAGTTCTTGTAAGTTTAGTCTGGCCCTCTGAATGTCTCCAGAATATAAATAATAAAAACCAGTAGCTCCTGATAATCCATCTCTGCTCTCAACTCTTGGCCTCTCTGGCAAGCTGAGTTTATGAACTTTTATTTTCCTTGGTACCCTGGTACCCTGATCTGCACCTTCATTTGTCTTGGGAATTCAGCTCTGCATTCCTGTACAGACACTTTAACTGTTGAAGGAGGTTGTTGGCCTTCATCTGACAGCCCCTTTGAGACTTAAAATGAGAACTATTAGGTCAGTGGAATTACAGAGGTACTACCTGCAATTCTCTCTGTCTCCCAGGCACTGTAAAGGCTATTGACTCAACTGGGCTTCTTGTAAAGGATCTGTGAATCTGCTGGGTTTTAGTAGGAGAGCTTTACTTTTCCTTAGAAATAAAAAGGAAAACTTTCTCTGTTTATTTTGGGAAGAGCCTGTCTCTTATGTTAGCAGCAGAGGTTTCTCCTTGAAGGTAATGGATTAAAGGATTTCCCCTACCTCTTTCCCTACCTCTGCCTTACAGAAATGGCGTCAGATATTCCTGGCTCAGTGGCCTTGCCGGTGGCTCCAATGGCGAGTGGACAAGTGAGGATGGCAGGATCCATGCCTTCCAGAGGAGGAAAGCGTCGCTCTGGGTAAGCCATCCCTTTTTTTTTTTCTTTTTCCAGGTCTGAAACTGGAAATTACGTGTATTTTAAAACCTAAAATGTACCTGTATATATGTGTACGTTTATTATGTAATGTTTTATTTATGTAACTGCATTATGACATTAGTCATTGATGTTTTGTTTTTCTCTTCAATGCATTTGTTCTTCCTGCAAGATGAAACTTGCTGATAAATGTATGGCTTGTTGTTTTGCTTGTTTCAAAAGACTTTCAGGTTTGGCAAAGCATCCAGAAAGGAGTTTGGATCCTGTGGCTGTTGTGGATATAATGAATGCCTACTGCTTACATCTGTTTAATCTCACAATGATTTATCATGTGAATGAAGGTAGCAAGATTGCACATGCAGACTTACTCAACTTCATCTGAAGGTTACACTTGGAATCCCTTAAACAGAGGCCTGTTAGTTAAAGATGTTTTCTTCATAGTTCCAGGTACAAAAATAGCATGAGCAGTCACTCTTCAGATTGTGGTATGATATTGCAGGTCTCAGTGGAAGTGCAGCACAGTCTTCTTCTGAATCAGATTCAGCCCTTACATAAGCTTGAGGGCTCTGCTGAAGAAGAAAATTTGTTTTATCTAGCTTCAAAGGTTGATGTTGATGTGGTGTCTGGGTAGTTTTCCACATCAGATTGCTCTGTGGCAGCTCCTAGTAATTCTCTGTGTTAGAAGAAAAGTGTAGCAAGAGCTTGAGAAGAGCAGAAAACTACTCTTTAGTATTGACAACCCTTCCTGTTTTTATCAAAGGTTGATCACAAATAAGAATGGTCTTTGGGTGATGCTTTCTCAGAGATACCTGATGTGAGAGTGTCTTCAAAAGAGATTGATTAGTCTTCTATTTAGCCCTAAATAAGACAGTGGTAAGGCTTAACAGGATCGATAGTGTGAGTAAAGTCTTCACTGGCGAACACCTAAGAAGACATTATTCCTTGCAAGAGCTACTCTAAGGATTGTTCACCAAGGTACGCTGATGTGTGTCACTTTTATGTGTCTGCTCGAGGAGCAGTGCTGGAGTCTCAATCTTGGAGTGAATCAACAAGGGAGAAGGTTGACCTTGCCTCAAATGCAGAGCTAAGTTGGTGTGACATGAACACTGGGTGCTTGTTCTGAGGGGTGTTCCTTTGAACAGAACAGTTTGAATATCTCCCTCTCTGAGTGCCCTTCTTATGCTGTGCTAACTGTATGAAATTGGTTTGAGAAACTCCTAGAATCTGTCTTTGACAGGCATCACATTTTTATTTTCAGGCTGCTCAATGAAAAAACCTTTTTAAACTTGCAATCAAAAGAGAAGACAAAGCATTAACATCTTTTCATTGCTACCTAACACAGATAAGGTTTTGTACTTGAGTTGCAGGATATTTGATCTCTTTTTTGATCATAAACCATGTCAGCTCTGAATATCAGTTTGCAATTTACTGTTGCCAAGGGTTGATGCTGCTGACTGTGAAATATTCTGATTATATTAAATACTGACTTGATACTAATTGAAATGCTTTAACTGTTGCATTTTGAGCATTGTCATCTATTTGTGAGAGGGTGAAGTGAGGGGAGGGTGGGAGGAACATAAAATCAAATTATTTTAAATGTATTTAACATGCAAATTCAGTGAGTAAATTAGTGTAGATTCACTTTAATACCCGGATGATGGTATTTCATCTATGCACCATAGCTCTGAACTAATACCCTTTCTTCAAGCCTGAGTTGAGAGTGCTTTTTCTTCTTTTTTTTCATGTTCTGTGTGTGTATTCAGACCTTGAGGGAAAATGAAAGAATGCCTCCTGTGTCTAATTCCTCCAGGCTTCTCTTTGAACAAAGTTGCAACTAACACTTGGTCCTTTCATTGCTGTTCTGGTGATATGTCTTCATACACCTCAATCCTTAGGCATTTTAGAAATGAGAATTTTGTATCAAACATAAAGGAGTGGAGCTAGCATACACAGCCGGCTTTCCCAGTTTTGGTTATCTCTGAAAATTGTTTCTTTTCTCATAATTGCTGAGGCAAGCTGGCAGAATAATTGCTGTGTGGACTTGAATGTAGATCAGTTTAAACTCATTGGCTACCCAGAAGGTGTTTCTGCCGTGTCGGCATTTGGCTTCATTGACAGCTTGGAAAAATATTTTTCTTTTCTATAAGTTATACCAACTACTTCATAGAAAAAAGTGACAGCATAAGATAATGCACTGCAGTGGTCAGTGACTGTCGTAGATAAATGTGCCCTCAGTTCTTTATTTAATGTGGTTTTAATTTAGGCTTTGCTGTATTAGAGGATAAGGGGCTCTTTCACCTTCCTGGGCTGTCTGTACTTGGGCAGGGAGGCTTGGGGGATTTTTGATGAGTTGGTTTCAGTTGCATTGGTTTTGTTTTGGTTCGCTGTACACTCTTGCCTTTTCTCTGAACCAGAACTATCAAGATCTGGAGAAAAGAGGCCTCATCCCACCATTCTACCCCCCAGTACTGTGCTGAATAAAAGGCTGTAGTACAGATCCCCATCTGCCTCTCAGCTGCTTTTGCTCCTGATCATTCCTGCCTGCCCTCTTCCTACACTGTGTAATCATGGCAAGCATCTTTTGACATTTCTTGGGAATTTTACATTCTAATTTTGTTGCAGTGTTGAAATCCTCTCACGTGTCAATTTTTTAACCTGTTTAGATCCGCCTTGTTTGAGGCGTTTTGGTTTGTTGGGGTTTTTTAATGAAAATGTTTCTAATTGAGAATAATTAAATTTTTTAAAATATTTTTATCACTGTATTTATGGTAGCTGCACACCTTTTAAGGAAAATACATTTTAATAAGTACCTCATGCATCAGGCCTTTTCACGATTGATGTGAAGAGTATGAAAGAGGAAAACAAGATTTATGCTGTCTCTTCAAAACAAAAGAGCATAGTGCAGCTCTTTTTTAAAGCCTCTTTTTAATGGGAATTTTAAATGAAGATAAAAGATAGTCTTTCTGAATCTTCTGAAATGATGTCATTTGTCTTCTTGGAGGCTGCTTCTACTGTTTTGCTAATGTGCAGTATATTCTATCTAAACAGAAGATCTTATCTGTCAGGGTATGAGGAGGTTGATGGAATATTATTTTCCGTGTTCTGCTGTGTTCTGCTAAAGGTTACAACTGATTCACTGTCTTTCCGTCTGCCTCACAGTAAAGCAGACACGGTGGATCAGGCAGGACATTGGAATCAATGACTTTATACTTGAGGGCAGTTTTTTTAGTGTTTCAGAAAGGTTTTTTCATTTTGCCCAGTAAAATTAGGAAATGTGTTCATTAACAAAGATGGGATAGAGATACATTTGCTGTTGCATTTTTTTAAAGGCTTGGTATTTTTTATGAACTTCACATTTAATTTTTTTTTGTAATAAGCTTGCATATGGAATAAATGAATTTGGGTAGTTTAACAAAGCAAAGGCAGTATTTAAAGATTTAGTCTGGTGCAGACTGATGTTATGCCCTATGCGCTCGGGTTCTGCTGTGATGAGCACACTGTACATGTGGGAGGTGTTACCTGTGATTATTAACCCATCAAGACTCTCCTAAGGTGAAAAGCTGGTGTCCAACCATGGAGATAAATAGGTGTGTTAGTCCCCCTTACTCCTTCAGAGGTGGGGATAGAGTGCAGGCATCAGGATCAAGCCTTAAACTCTCATCATCTCTGTAATTCTCTGTATTCCAGTAATAATAAATGAGATAAAATGCAGTACAGCTAATACTTGATTTTCGGGGAAAATCCATCCCTTAGCACTCAGCTGGAGTATTTGGCTGGAAGCTAAAGAAATCATAGAGTCATATCCACCAAGACACGAGATCTCAGTGTACTGGAGAGGAAGGAAAGGGAAAATTAATCTGTCCCAGAGTAAAGCAGTGTCACATAAAATCTGTGAAGAAAAGGCTTTCCCCCCCAAGTGTATAATTTTTTCTGCAGCCCTTTCCCCCAGTTTGAAACTGGATGTTTCTCTCAGTTGTGTTTCCTTTGCCAATGAAACCAAGTAAGGATGTGCCTGATGTGATGCTTTTTTTGAGTGCTGCCCTTCACTTCTGAACAAGCAGCTCTCCTGTAATACTCACTTCCATATTTTCTGTGCAGGTAGAAACATTGCAATTAAAATAGGTGGGAAGTTTGTTCTGGAATGTCACCTGCAGGCACATAATTACATGTGGGGAGGAAGCAGGTAGGTGAGAGGAGAGCCTTGGCTGGATGATGATGTGTAAATATTAAATTTCTGGGAGTGCTGTGTGTGTGAGAAGTCATGGGGGATTCAGGCTCCTGGTGCCAGCACTGAAGGCCACATTTGGGGTGCCAGCAGAAACGGGGTCCTGTGTTAGCTGCAGCCCTGGGGCAGAGGTGAGGGCAGTGGCCACTGGGGGTCGGTGGTGTTCTGCACAAGGCAGCTGAGGTGTCACGGTCCTTGGAACCGGATTTGCTGGTAATTAAGTGAGCAAAGATATAATTTATAGTGAAAATGATGATTGCATCAAAGTTAAGCAAGTTAAATACCCAGCTTTTCTGAAAGCTCTTTGGGAAAATGGTTTTCTCTTAGCTTCCTCCAGAAATGAATAATCACAGTTACCATCTGGAAAATATTATTGTAACTTTTCTAACACCATGTCCAATTCCTGTGCTGACTTGCTGGTCTCATCTCAATTGTACGGACGTTGCTGTGACTCAGACACATCCTTTATGGGCCAATCTGTCTTGGTTCTCAGAATTTAGGAAGGCAGGCAGTGCCTGACCGGCACTCCTACTTCTCTGTGCTGATGCAGTTTTAGAGAGAGTGTTCTTGCGTCTTTGTTCCCACACTCTGGATGTAGAAATTTCAATTTGTAATTGGTAGGAATTCTTTTAATGCTAAAATAAATACCATTATCACTTTGAAGGGGTTTTGCCTTTAATAGGACTTATGCCTGTTAATATGAAAGGTGTTAGAGACGTGGAATCTGTAGCTGTATGAAGTTTTATTACACTGAAAGGTTATAAAGCTTAGAGTGTTAAAAAAATCTTATAAAATGTTTGCAAGACAAAACTATGATTTTCTGTCTACACAAAAGTGATTGATCAAGGTCTGTGTATCATACTAATACTTTTTTTTAAATTAAAATAAATACACTAATCCGATAATTGTATGTGATAGTTTTATATCAGCTTGATTGTCTACTTTAATGGCAGAGTTACATCCTTATAATTGGGGTTATATATTTATCCACCTCTTTTTAGAGATATAAAATGTCTAAAATGCTTTGTAGATTATACTATTGTATAACTGTAGTGATAATATCTATGAGAATGAGACAATCACACTGCCTAACATAGGAAACTAATTTAGGTGTCTAAATTAGGAAGATAATCTTCCCAGTCTCTCCGTGTAAGACATGAAGAAAGGGGTTCCTGCTTTTTGTGGCTCCCTGGAGGAGCCAAACTGGCGGCCTGGGATTTGGCCCAAGGAAGAACTCGTCCTTTCCACTGCCTTAAGAAGGTCTGGGACATAAATCAGCTAATGAGCTGTTCGTGGGTCTGGAGAATATGAGCAAGTCTGGAATCCTCAGTCGTTAACACCTCCAGTCAAAACACAAATCTAACAACATCGAGAGCCACTGGCTTGAATGTTCATGCCACCATTGCCAACATCTTGATTGCTGATTTGGAAATCTTGCTTTTACAGAATGGACTTTGATGATGAAGATGGGGAGGGGCCCAGCAAATTTTCAAGGTGAGCATTTACAAAGAGTTGGCCACATCACTGACTTCTTTCAGTGGGGGAAAGACGGCTGTCTCACTACAGATGTTTTAAAATAAATACAAATATGGATGAAGAACTTGCCAACAACTTGACCCAAATATTAGTTATTCTTTTGGGCATTCTGGCGGAAATCTGCCTAATGTTATTGGCTTATAAAGCTGACAGCATAAGTGTCACAATTTCACTCTGCTATATCAAATGAGAAAATTTGTGATTTTTAGCTTATTATTTCAACTTCTGTAGATGAACTTTGGTTATTTGACATTGCTGAAGTTGTCTTTCGGCCACTGAAAATGAAATTTCATTTCTAATTTATTTCAGATGTTAGTTGCTTGTTAAGACAATTTGACAGATCCTAGAGGTGGATTATTTTTCTAAGGTTACTGAGCTTTACATTATGTATCATTAGGTGTAACTGAACAGTAAAAGTTGACAAAAAATGTTAATTAATGTGGAACATTCTAAGCTAGAAATAAACAGTAAAGCCTCATTGCCATTTTTTCACTTTCCCTTTTTTCTTTCTGGTCACGCTGTTTGCATTTTTTCATTAGAAACCAAGCAGCTGCAGTGAGGGGTGTAGATACTTTGAGGCCTGTGGGTAGCTGCTGATTATCCAAATTGTAATTGCAGCTCTGTAGCAGCAGCCATGTTGAAACACAGCTGTCAGTGTAGGGTTTAGCAAAGTTATCCCAGTCAGTCTGGAAGAGGAGTGTGCTGAAGATACACTGTGACACCGTATCATAATTTACTGGAAAAGACCAGCAGCACTCTTGTTTAGTTGATGTCATTTACAGAAAGGCTATTGCAGTTCCTGGTGTTAAAACTGGTGATTCGAGGGCTTAGTGCTAATATTTCCTAGAAGGCACATGTTAAGGGAACAGGATTCATGAGGAATGGGACCTGATTTGTGCCTGCACAAGCATCAGGGTTTCTGGGCACACTGGTGTGCTGGTCTCTCCCCATCCTGGTTTTGGCCTTTCAATGTTTGGTGGTGGGTTGAGCCAATAATTCCATTGCTTTTAATGGAGAGGTACGCTGTGCTGTGCTTAGACTTGGTTGATTTTAAATGTCAGATCAAAATCTGGTATTTGAATCTTAAACGCTGTATAGATCTCAGATTATTCTCTTTTCAGAGAGTACAGAAACATCATGCGGAGACACCCAGGGCTATGTTGAGACATCCTCTTCTAATTGTTCCCTTCTCCAGATTGCTCACACAACTTACTCCTAGCTTGTCTTGGTTAAAAAGTTAGTTTTAATTCATTCGAGACTGAAAAGAGAAAAAGTTCATTATTGATTTCTTAGAAGAGAAGAACGTGCTTTAGGCTGTATTACTTTCTTAGCTAATACATGGGACCTTTGTAGGCTGTCTTGTAATAAATGACATCATTTTGGAAAGGTGTAATTCTAATACAAAGTCTCATTTAATCCTTCTTGAGCAGTTATACTTTTCACTTCTAGAAAAACCATTACCTTATTTTTGTGTTTTCCAAAACATGCATTTTCTGTTTTGGAACAAGGAATTTGGTTTCAAATGAATGAATGTTTCTAGCAAAATCTAATTTCAAATGATTACTATGTTTCTGAGGAAAGAGAAGCAGCATGTAATTTTTTATTGAAACGTCACATTGCTGCCTGTCTTGGGACAATGCTTCCGAAACAGTGGAGCTTTAGTCCCACAGGACAAAAAATCCCATTGGTCTGGATTTCCTTCATAAAGGTGCTGCTCAAACACAACACATACCTGGTTGTACATCCAACTTCGGTTGATTTGCCTAGGAAGGAGGTATCTGTTTACTTCTAGGGAGTTAAGCCAGTTTAAATTTCACTTCTATTTACCCAGCAGTTTCACCTGCCTGCCTGCCTTTTGCCAGCCTCCACAACAGTCAGCACAATGTCTGTACCTACAGAACCTTTTCCTGAAGGCTCCCTTATATAAGGCATCGCACTTCAGCCGTGTCTGTACCCTCTCATGTTATCTATAGACCATCAGTGCCCTCTGCTGAATGGAGGGAGCTCTGGTTGCAAGCTGGAACAGATACAGCCCGTTCACTTCCAGCACAGCAGTGAATATTTCACGGGCTGCTGTGGATAAAAGCTCACTGGTGTTTTCTGTACTGGTGCTGCTTGTTAAGTTTCCCAAGAAATCAGTGTATGTCAAAGTGTTTGCATAAATCCACTGAAATGTGTCTTCTATTTTTTTAAATATACAAATGAAGCTTTTAAATCAGCATGGCTTGGAAGTATCATCAGACCCAGTGTTTTCCTTGCTGCATCATTCTCATTCCCTCATTTTCCTTGCTGTTCTTTGTAATGGTCTGCAGTTGTGAAACTTTTTGCTTTCTGCTATGTGTTGGCTATCATGCAATGCATAACCCTTGTTGATTGATATACTATATTTTGTTTCTAGGTATGATGGTGATCAAATCACTGGTGATAAGGAAAAGTTTGCAAGGTAGGCGTGTCCTGTAGAGCTCTTCTGCTGAGAGAAAAGAGGGGGATGTTCGTGTCCAAAAAATCTCAGTACGTGTGCTTTAGCTTAGGGAGCTGGTTATTTTATTTTAGATGGGATGAAGATCAAAGATCTGCTGACACAGATGGGACAGGTAGGAAAAAGGGAGGTCAATTATGGTTTGCTCCCATATTTCTTTTATATGATGCCATTCATACTGATCTTTTGGCTGATCCAAAACTGCTTGGAATCAGAAATACAAACCCTAAGTGGCTTTGGATCAGCTCCCCAGTATCCCAGAATTTAATGTCCCGCTGTAATTTCCATATAAAAACAAACTTAGAAATGACAGAATTAGGACATCATTCTGTACAAGTTTATAAATGCCAGAGTTCCTAGGACACACACTTTGGAAGTGGAGCACATCCCCTCTTTTTCTTTTAAGGATTTAAATTTGAACTAGTTTCAGGGAACTTTTGGGGTGTTGTCTGCTTGAACATTTTCAGAGTAGATTAACATGCTATTACTTTCTAGCTTTTAAGATCATAAATGAAATTGACTGTTGGGATACTCTTTTTCTCTCAGGAAGCTTTACAGTCTCGTTGTTTACTCTCTATAATGGTTGTTTTCAGTGTCCATAAATACTAAAATGCTTGAGTGGTAGACAATGTAATATGTATTTATAAATGTAAAATATGTGTTGAATATGTCTGTTATTTGTCTCTCTCTCTTTTTTCTTAACCACCGCTTCTGTGAAAATGCTGAACTTAGAGCAAGCTTTCATCATGTAAAAACGCTTTTTTCTTCCCCGTGTCCATATTTCTCTGCATGTCCAAGCTGACATGTACACACGTGTGCTCTGTGTACATGTGCACTGTCACACAAGCTGTTCTGCTTGGTGTGTGTAGGATCCAACTCCCCCAGGCACTGTTCCGTCCTACGTCTGTGCAGACCCACACAAAGCTGTTCCTCAGCCAGGTGGAATGAAATGTTCGCTATTGCAGTGTCATGGCCAGTGACCTCAGGCAAGGCTTGGCTGTAATTTGCTGAGCAGCCATGGATTTCCTGCATATCACACAGGAAGCACAGGGATAATAATTCTGCATATAGCCCTGACAAGTGGTGTTTCTGCAGACAGTGCTTCATGCGTGTGACATCTGTATGTGCAGGGGCAGGATACCCAATGCAGGGCAAGCCCATGCATTCCTCTATTTCAGGAAACAGCATACAGTTCTTCCCTGCATTTTAAGAAAAGGCTTCATTCCTAAAAGTAGCCCAAGAGTGTGCCAAGCCTAGCTTCTGCTTTCATGGTCAGTCCTTGTAGCAGTCAGCTCCAAAGAATGTTGCAGTTTCTTTTAATGTCGTGTTATCACATCAGTCAATGCTGGTGGACTCTCCAAGCGATCACCTCTCACATCTTGTTGGATCAGCCAGCGATCCCACAAGAAAATGCCATGCACAGCTCATTGAAATCAGTGGAAGATGCTGCTTTGACAACTGAAGCATCATCTACCTGTCGTGTACTTGTATTTAGCTGCCACCTGACAGGTACAGTATGAGAAGAATAAGTGCTGGGCACTGAAGCATTCTAGGTCCCTTTGGACCATTTTTGATGTGTATATTGGTGTGATTCCTTAATGCTGATCAAACAATGGTAATTTCCAGAATGGGAAAAGTGAACTCTGAGATCTTTATTTCTGAAAGATTCTGGTGGGGTGTCCATTTTGCGATTTCTCAAATTTGACTCACCACCTCAGCCATATGATTCCTCTAAAGGATGAGAGCATTGCAGCCCAGCCCAAGTTGGGGCAGCATCAAGTACTGTCATTGTTGCTTCCCTGCTGTGCTAAATTGTCCCTGAACATAAATTCTGGTCTATGTCTGACAAGCCAGATGTTTACTTGCTGTCTTTCGTACTCATTGTGTTTATTTATTGGGATTATTTTTTTTTTTTTTTGGTATGTACTGTTACACCATATATAGTCCCAGTGCTGCAGTCTGATCCTACAGGCATGCAGTGACTCCCTGCAGGGAGGTGGGATGTTCTAAACAGCATTGTTTGAGATCTGTGTTGTCATTGAGTGGGGTTTTTTTTCATAAGCCAGTGCTGACGCTTCCTTCCTGACCTGATCCGATTGTTAGTGAGAGGTTTCCTCTAAAGGACACCTTTCATAAGCAGCTGGGAGATACATCACAGCAAGTTCGGGAATTTGACTGAAGTTGGCAGATGTCAGTTCCTCACATATTTCTACTTCATTTTTGTCCTTAAACCAAAGGAGATTAAACTGGTTAAAAGATTAAGGCCAGAAGCCAGTAAGTAGAAGTACAGGTTGTTTTCACATCTATGGGAAAATCATATTTATCTGTCTGTGGCCTGGATTTTCTGTCTGTAAACTGAGGGATAATAGTGGTTAGCTTTGTAAAGCACTTTGCTCTCCTGGGGTACAAACATCAAAACAAGTGCGAAGTTTTATGATTCATTACCTCCAATTCAGGTTCTTAGGCCGCTCATGTCTCTTTTCTGTCGCTTTGGTGTTTCTTTAAATGCTCAGAGAGAATCACAGTGAGATTGAGAGGCGCAGGAGGAATAAGATGACCCAGTACATCACCGAGCTGTCGGACATGGTGCCCACGTGCAGCGCCTTGGCTCGGAAGCCTGACAAGCTGACCATTCTTCGGATGGCTGTTTCCCACATGAAATCTATGAGGGGCACTGGAAACAAATCTACAGATGGAGCTTACAAGCCTTCCTTTCTTACAGAACAGGTAGAATTTGCAAAAATGTTGGGTTTTCTCAGGTTTTTCTGGTCTTAAAAGGGACGAGGAAATGCTGAGAGGAGTAGAGCCTCAGCTTGATCCTTCACTGTTATGTAGCAACTGGTACCATATCCAAGGCATGAATACACACCTTTTTTGTGGACTTGATCTTAACACTATGACAGATCTTTCTTTTTTGGAGAAGCAGATTGGTATTCTTATCATTGAGGTCTGTCCACCTGAAGAACAAGTCACTTGCTGCCTCGCAGAAAGGAATTTTCACCTCAAGATCTGGGTTCTTCCCATCCTAGCAAAGATTCTCTAAAATAAGTAAAAACGAGTCTGGAAAGACTGGCCTCTCCCTCTGGGGATTAGAGGAAGGTTAAAAACATTGTTTAGTCTTAATGCTGGAGTTCCAAGCAGTTGAACTGGGCAGAGATGAATCCCATCTGTACTGGCTGAGGTACTTCCTTGGTTACATTTTTGGTAGAATAAGGAAGATGCACCCAGTGCTTGAAGGAAAACTGTTGAACTGAGCGCATTGAAAATTCCTGCCACCTCCATTGTTTTTGAAGTCCTATGGGTGTAATGTTCATTTTTGTGGTCTGAGGCAGTTTAAGCACTTACACATGTAAGTTATGGCTGGAGGCAATACTTCTTTCTCTTAGATAAACAGCAGCTGCTGCTGACTTCTCTCAGTGCTCACGACTGCTCATTCCAGCTCTCCTGAAGTGTGTTTCTGGAGGGACTGTGCCATTCCGCTGGTGGCACACCCTAGTCACTTCTCATTGCAATTTCTTTGGGTTTTTTTTTTTTTAAATCTTGCAGAATTACAGAGTTTGTCTTCATCTTTTTTAATAATGTATGCAAAACGGTTATATTATCCTCAGTGTAGTGTGGTCAGCTGTGCTGTGAAGTTTTTTTGGTCAGTGGTTCAGGGTCAATGTGCTTTCTCTGTAACAAAGCAGCAGAAGTTGACAGTCTGTTGAGTGTTTCTTGAGATGAGTTATCCATTTCCTAGTAGTTTGCCAGATTTTTATCCTCGCTTTATCAGCTAATATCCACCAGTGGCACACTAGCCCTGCTGAGCTGTCTCCCCTGGCACTCAGGTTGTCCAGAGCTCACTGTGTTTGAGTTCCAGGTGCAGTATCTTAACAAGCTCTGGTGGCCACTGGAGCCACCAAAGGCTGTTCAAGTTTGTTTTCCAGGAATTGGAGGGGTAATTGCCATTCTTTGCCTTGAGACGTTTTCAAGCTCTGTTGAGGAAAGGTAGTGTTTCTGAGTGATGCTGTTGGCATGTGTGTTTCAAGGTGTGGGTGTCTAAAACCAGTGTCTGAAAGTGAGAAACAGAAGTACCTGGTTTTCAAGGCCTGCAGTTCCCCTTCCAGTCCCCAGGTATGTTGGGGCTGTGGGTGCTGCATCTCTGGTGGATGTGGGAGTGTCCCAGGATGATGAGCAGGGGACAATGTAAAGAAAAGGCTGAAGACCGGGATGCTTCCAACCCTTTGGATCTCTGAGGCTTCATGCTCACAGGCTGGAAAAAGAAAGCAAGGAGCGATAGAACCTTCTTGTGTAGTGGCTCAGGCCCCCTAATGGAAGAAGAGGCTGGGGATTGTTTCCTTCTTCCCATTACACTTTCTGCCTTTTATCCAGTGACTGTTTAATTTACAAACAGAGCTCATCCTGAGCAGGGCCAGGGGGAACCAAACCAGAAAGCCTTATTGGTTTCTTTCCAGTTAAATTATTCAGAACATTTAATTAAGGAATGAGTTTCCATGAGTTAGAGCTGTTCATTTCCTCTGTTTGTACTCTGAAATATCTTTTTTAATGTTAGATGCCTATCACAAAATATGCAGTGAGTATTAGTTGTTTCTTTTCCTAAAGTGCATTGAGATCACCAGATGAAAGGCAATAACAGAAAACAAAATGTTGTTATTGAGATGGGCAATTTATGCCTTGCTGCAAGCTTGGTTGTATTGTTACATCAGTGAAAATTTCTGTCTAGGTTTAGATCAACTGCTAAGATCACAAGAAAACAATATTCTCTGACAGTGACAGATGTTATATTTAATTCCCTTTTTTTGCTGGCATTCTAATCAAATCCTTTCTTTGTTGGAAGGAACTGAAACATCTTATCCTGGAGGCTGCGGATGGGTTCCTGTTTGTAGTTGCAGCTGAGACGGGAAGAGTGATCTACGTATCAGATTCTGTGACTCCTGTGCTAAACCAGCCTCAGTCTGAATGGTTTGGCAGCACTTTGTATGAACAGGTTCATCCAGATGATGTGGAAAAGCTGCGAGAGCAACTGTGTACATCTGAAAACTCTATGACAGGTCAGATTTGTCTGATGTGTGGTTCTGTGTGTTCGGGATCCCTGCAGAGGGGACTTTTTTTCCTGACATTCAGAATTCCTGGTTCAAAAATCTGGTTAAAATGAAACCCAGCAAGATTAAACTGTGTTTTTTTGCAGGCAGTGCAGTAATATAATTTTTCTTTTGAGTGAAGATTTTGCTTCCTATTCGTTTGACTTCAATCAGACCACCTTCATGTAGCGCTGCATTCAAACGCTGGTTTGGAATCTGGATTGTTCTCATGCTTGGCCTGGAAATCTAGATTGTTTTCATTTCATCCTTCATGAACTTGTGACTTCTTTACAACTATGTCTTTCTTTAGGGCAGTGTTTAGTTTGAAGTCCAAAATCATACTGTAGCCTTTTCTGTTTTCATACAAGTTCCTTGTGGTTTGCTAATCAGAATCTTGAGGGGAAAAAAATCCAGTGTTTGGCAACTGAAAATATACTGGATTTGAATCATGAGACTGCTGTGTAGTAGTGTAAGTTACTTGTAAGTCAATTACCTATCATGTTGCATGTAAAACCAAACCATATTCATATGTCCTCTACAACTCTGGCTTTTAGAGTTAGCTCATGCTCAGAGCTGTCCATAGGAAGCTGCCTTGTCTTTAATAGGGTATGTGTATGTTAGAGCTATGAGAATCAGCTAAATCCTATCGTAACTCAGACTTGGAAAGGAGGAAACTCAACTTCTCTTTTTATTCTTCACATATTATGTTTATAGCTAAAGGAAAAAGTATAAATTAAAGAAGATAATACTCAACAAAATCCTGATCCTTGCAAAAGTCACATAATTTCTCTTTGCTTTAATAGTTAAGAATTCTGATGTGGTTTGCTGGAAGTTTTGTTGTGTTTCATAACTCAAAGGACAGTGAACCAGTTTTGAGTGAACCTGCACACTGTTTACAGCTTCCATGTCAAAACAGTGCCAAATTCATGATTTCCTGTGGTTTGAATGTGATGTGGTTTTGGCAGAGCTTTCATGTATTGAAATTGGAAGCTCAAAGCAAAATTCTGTGGTGAAAATCCAGATGGATAGAAACCAAGTGAACAGTTAGGGGAACCTGTGCAGGGCAAAACAGCTGAGTTTCATACCACGAGACTTGCAAAAGAGCACAACCTCTGTTTTTATTATGTAGCCTGTGATACATTTTAATGTCTGAACCATCTTGCTCCAAGAAACAATTACTCCAGAGCCTCAGTGAACAGTCAAGTTTTGACTTCCAAAAGTGCTCAGTTATGGGACTTAACCTGCTCAAACTAGACCTGGACTAGACAAATGCAGAGCACTTCTGAAAACCCATCTCTGTATTTTTTCCAGCCTTAGCTATGGGCTTTTCTTCTGCACTGAATTGATCTGTAGCCAGTGGAAAGAGAAGTTCAATAGTATTTATAGAGCTAAATCTTTTCTCTGCCTGAGTCTTTTGGAGTTGTCAGGTTGACACAGAAGGCCTGTAAATCTGGTGTACATGGGCAGCTGAACATTTTCCAGGTGCGAGGAATGCAGGGTCACCTGTTCAGCTTTTTGAGTAGTTTTGTTTTAAAGGTGTGGCTGGTGAGGTAGTTACTTAGTATACTATCAGTTCTGTCAGTTCTGTGGAGTGTATAATCAGAAAGCTCTAGATTTATTATTTTTAATTTGTATTCCCTTGCCTCCACAAGGTACCATTAAATAACAAGCAATCTTCTATAAGGACTGTCAATCCAGCCTCAATTTGTTTATAAGCAACTTGCAGCAGGACTTCAGCACCATCACTCTTGCTCCTTTGAGATATCTTTCTCTAGAGTCCATTCAGCCAGTTACATTTCTCTTGCTGTAACACAGGCCATATTGAGTAGCAGCTTTGTAACAGGTACTAAATGAAATATTGCAGTGACCTGAAATAATGTGTGCCTTAGGGACACGAGAAAACGTCAAGGAGGCAAATGCTTTTCCTCTAATTGGTGTTTATTAAACCAAGTTTTCCTTGGCTTTCCAAAGGCATGTTTCATGCAGAACAAAGGGCAGTGTAGAGCTTGAAAGTGATGGAAACCACAAGCCAGTCAGCTGCATTTGAAATTTTTTTTGCTCAAAGTGAAGTTTGCTTCAGGCATTAGGAACATCCTCATCTTGTAGTGACCTCTGGCTGTTGAGCACAGGATCTGCTTAAGGAAGAGATTTTCAAATGAAAGTGTAACAGTATGGTATGGTTTTTAATTTTGCTCTCTTCCTCATTTTCTCAGTGTCTATTTTCTCAGTGCTGTAACCTCCCCCTTCGGCCCATGAACTGTGGAAGCAGTGACAGTGTTTTGACAAAGGAGAAACTTCACTTGCCTTGCAGCAGATAGGAGCAGTGTCCTTGGGTTGTATTTGTCTTGTTACAAGTGCTGATCATTACTGCTGTGTTGCTGGGATTTTCCCAGCACCTCTTAGCGTCCTGCTACCCAGAGATGCTGCTCCAGACCCTGAGAACTTGGGAGGCTGCCACTGCCAAAGGGGAGGGACAGAAAACAAGCCAGAGGAAGCAGGCTCCCGCTCACATTTCTGCCCCCAGGAATAAGACTGGGACTGGGGCTGTGCTCACATGAGCATTTCCTTGGCAGTCACACAGCTTATGCAATCCTCACCTCGTTTCACCCTCTCCTCCTTTGGCATTTCTGTGGTACTACATATGAGTCACATCAAGGGCCTGACCCAGCTGAAAGCTAAACTAAGCTAAAACCCCTTGGTTTTGGTAGAGACGACTCTTTGGCCCACCTTATCATGGGATTTCTTGAACTTTTCTGAGTGCTAACACCGAGGAGAAGCAGGAAGTGAATAGCTGGGGGGGAGACAGGATTTCAGGAGCTGTAAAATATATGTCACATTGAAGTGCCTATGTAACTATGGCCTCAGCCACATAGAGTGTTTGGGGAGTTAATTGCTTGTTCTTCTTTGAAATCTTAGGATACAGGAAAGGATGGATAATTTCTATTTCATGTTGTGTCCTTGGAGATTTTATTCCCTGGAAATGGAACAATTGTCTGTTTGTTTATTGTGCATTAATTGCTAACACACTGTAGCAACAGGAAAGCTGAACTGTGAAGTGTATGAATGGTTCAAAATGATCTAGGAAAGAGCAGCTGAGCCGGGATGATGGCAACAAATTGAGCTCCCAAGAAGTCTTTATGTGCGTCATGTGCATGATTAATCAGAATGGGGCAGATAGTCAGAGTGATAATTCATTTTCCCTCTTTGTTCTTGAAAATCTGCAGATGTCAAAATAAATCACTTCAAATATGGATGAAGATCAGATCCCACAGGAGGATCCGTTAGCAAAGATCTCTTTGCGCTTAGGGGGCACTGGTGGAATTTGATGGATGTTGGGTTCAGGCACGGGCTCAGTCCTAGTGCAAGTGAGAGCCTCTCAGCTGCAGACAGCAAATCTCTAATGGTGCAGGGAACAGACAGAACTTGGATTTAAGTACAGAGGAAAAACCACTTTTGAAGAGTTCCTCTGCTACATTAACTTTCGAAAAAATGACTGAGCAAGTATTGTAGACTTTCCTTCTGTTAAAGGACAGTGTTCCAGAGCATTTTGCAAGACTGATTTCTACAAATCTAATTCTCCATGAGTAGTTCATGAAGGAGTAGAGTGATGAATACAGACACCTCTGTATGGTTGCCTGGAAATACTCACAGTGGTTCCATGATGTATCTGAGATGTGCCTGTCAGGGCTGTAAGATCCCTGTTCTGCACCCAGCGTCTCCAGTGGTGCAAACGGGAAACACCCAGGTTTGTTATCTTCAATCCTGAGCTGTGGGCAGTGCTGCAGCACATAGGAATCCAGCTATCACATCTCCCTTCAGCCTCACCCTCTGTGCTTAGGCGGGACAGGGAGCAACATTTATAATCCCACCTGTGACACAAAGGCTCCTTAGGACAGCCAGGTTCCCCAGGAGTCCTTGCAAACTGTTTCAGCTGAACAGTTAAGGGGTGCTGAAAGTGCAGAGCAGCAAATGAAAGAAAATTATGAGAACCAGAACCTCTATGGCTTTCATTTTCAAGTGATTTAAAAATGACTAAGTCACTTCGCTTGCTAGCTGAAAAAGATTAGTTGAGGTTACTTCTGGACAGAACTTGTATGCCAAGTTTTGGCTTGGCATGATCTTTTATTGCCGTATTTTTTAAGTGTGACAAAGTAGAACTTTATGATGGAAATGATGACTGACCACAGCAAAAGTTGAGTTGATAGCTGTTCTTCGAGAAGAAAAGAGTACAGTGTGACAGTTTTCTGTGGTTCTTGTATGTTATGGAAGCATCGCTCCGTGCTATATAAGCAGAGATTTGGACTGGGAACCTGTCTCACAGAACCTTCTATTAGCCTGTTGTCTTGCAGTGATGATTTCAGCATATCCAGTTTTCTGTCCAGCTGCAAACGCTTGTTACAAAGCAGTTTGTAGACAGCCACAAAATCCAGATGTTGTAGATAAGGGTCAAATTGTCAAAATGAGAAAATTAGTGTTCAGCTCGAAAGAGCACGGTGCCAGAGACCAGTGGCTCACAGTGGAGATGCAGAGCAAGGCATTCCACAGCACTGAACAGATGGTAAATAACCGTGTGATAGAGAAAATAAGGGATAACTTTTCTCCATAACAGATACTCCTCCCAAAAACCAGAGCAGGATTTTTTGTGCTGTGGGCTGCCTCATACTGCCATGTTGGTTTTCCAGCTCTGATTTCTGCATGATTTTTCTTAGAAGGGGGGTGACTCTCATATTGACTACCAGCCAAGTGAATGCAAATGTGTTTTGAACTCTGACTTTCCATGAGTTATTTAGAGCTCCAGCTGATACAGAAAAGAGCTGAGTGAGGCTCCTATTTGGCTTCGCATAGAAAATTCTCCAAAGAAATTCAAAGACTGAGTTGAGGCATGACAAGAAACACAGTCCTGACAAATACAATTCTGTCCTGCCTTAAATATCATCATCAGTAATAGTAAAACACAAGTGAATGGAAAAGTAGTATATTATCAAAACAATGTATGAGTTCTGCACTATATTGGCAAGCCATCCTATTAGTTTCTTCACATCCGCTTAAAAATTGGATCAACCTGTTTATTAAAAAAAAAGGGTGAAAAAGTCAATTGTAGGTATTTGTGCCAAAAGTTCTATACCAAAAATATATTGACAGAAGGTCTGTCCTCCCTCTGTCTTTTGCAGGCATTAAGATACCTGTCAAAGATTGATGCTTTTCTACTCAGAGCTCTTAACACTCCTTGGAAAAAAAGGAAAATAAATAAAAAATCCCTTTTTTCAGGGAAGTGTATTCCTGCTGAGACAGTTGACTAAACAAGAAGCTGTCATAGAGCTCCTTTGGGACTTTGTTCTGTAGCCTTTGGTTCTGAAGAGCACATTTGTCAGAGGTTTATGCATCAGAGAGGTACTCTGCGTGTGAAGGGCTGTTTCAACTGACAGCACTTGATTTCTTTATTATTATTTTTTTTACTTCTGTCTCTGAGCTCTTTTAAGTACATGAACCCTAAAGAGCCATCTGTCTCTGAAACGTGCCCAGCCCAGCAGATTAGGAAGTCGGAGAACAGAGAATTAAAACCAGATCCCAGTATTTTTTATTTTAACATCTTAGTACAGGATGATTGACCTAGTAAGATTGTTGCCTCTGGGCAGGTAGAGAATGAGTTATATAATATTTTGTTTATAGAGCGTTAATAGCTACTTGTGCTTTTTATCCCAGGATAAAACAGAGGTTCTTCATCAGCTTTTTCACTGAGTGTTCACAAAGCATCACAACCTGTAGAGTGAAGACAAGCAGGCACCCAGTAAACAACACAGCAAAGCTGGTGGGATGGGGAGGAGAGAAAGTTTCCATAGACATGATATGTCCTGAATTCTTTTATGTCTCTGCAGAACTGTCCAAGATTTGGCTCAGTATTTTATGGGATTTTCCACCCACCCTCACATACTCACACAGCCCCCACTTTATTCCTTGGAAGGGTGGAGGCTGGAGACAGCTGTGTTAGGATTATTGTACCTGCAATGGAAGGTAACAGAGATTTTTGAAAATAGATGCTTCAGCACTGTGGTTGCCCTGAATAAAAGGGAACAATTCTCAAAACATACTGCCATGTATAGAATATATATGAGTGATTGACGTGAACAGAATTATTTCAGGTTCCAGTCTGTTTTTACTGTAGAAAAAGCCCATTTTGGCAAGGCATCTTTTTAAGTGTGAAATCTGGAAAGAGATTTGCCTTGTTGTTGACAACTACCAAATCATCATGTGATACCTGTTTTTCCATGAAGTTATGTGGTCCCGCTGGGATTGCGGAGCGTGAAGAGGATGTTTCAGATGTGAGACTTTCCATCCACACCAGCCCATTGCTGTGCTGTTGTTACAGAGGAAAAGACCTGCCCACATTTTTGTGGACTGCTTGTTCTCATAGCAGGAAGGTCTCAGTGCCAGCCAGAGATGGCCTTAGAGCTTGGGCAGTGCCAAGCATGTGAATTTGTGGATTTTCAGCTTTAGTCTGTTCAGCCAGCAGGTTTTTTACATGCAGGATGGAGGAAATGAATATCCTGCTTCTTCCACCTGCATTCTGTTTGCAAGTAAATGAATTAATGCAGGAAACAAGGAACCTGTGACTGTAGGGCATCCTAGAGTGCCGTTCCTGGCCTTTGACACTCTAGACAGTAACACAGGAATAAGAAAAACACAGTCTGCTCTCAAAAAATCAGTACTTTCAAATGATCATATTTTAAATGTATAGTACATTTAATCTCTCAAACATTCCAAGAGAATTTTGTTTTCCTTTGGTCTCTAGGACTGTTTCTGGGGGAGCAAAAAAAATCCCAAAAGTTGGGAGAAGCCAACTATATATAAAACAGTTCAAAAGCAACTCCTACACAAACACAGTGGCGCAGTGGTCTCCTTGCTGCTGACACATTCCATTTGGGTGGATAGTACTGGAAGGAAAACCAGTGATAATAAATTGCATTTTTAAAAATTTACTTTGGTAATTATAATGGTCATTTAAAGAGGTCAGTACATTCTTTTACTGAAACAGGGAAACAACTTCAGCCTAGTACTCTTGAGACAAACTTACTACACCTGATTAACATTAAGGAATAATGCTTTCAGGGTGACTTTTCAGGTGTTTGGGCATGAGCGTGCAATTGGGTTTTGTGGTTGCTATTTCTATTCAGTTTTCACCTTGAGTTTCCCACTTGGAAACTGCTGCATACTCGGGTCTGTTGTCACAGATGTTGAACTGGATCACTTTCACTTGCTGGGCTTCAAGGGTGGTGGGTAGTTCTTTAATGTTCAGTATTTGTTCAACCTACTCTTTTTTGTTAAACATGATGAGATATATGGAGTTAGTGGGGTTACTCCCCCCCTTCCAAAAATACCGGTGGTTTACAAATAGCTGAACACCTTCTTTGGTTAATACACTGGCAATAAAACAGTCCAAGTGTGTCTCTTGTAGAGTTTTGGCGCTGGCAAACGTGCAACCCTCTCAGGCGTGTCAGTGCTTTGATGGCAGCAGATGCTGAGAGAATGCAGCTTTAACTTCTGCCTTGAGGAGCAGGAGCTTTTCCTTTAGCCCCATTTGAATGTTGTGTTGTCTCAATGAAGTCAATGCAAGGCACTGAAATGTTTTATTATTTGTGCTGAGTTGTAGTAGCAGCCTAGGGGGGCACGGGGAGGAGAGGGGTGCCTTGTGTGTAGTATACACACCCATAATTGATTTACCTGATGCTGGTGTCGTCTCTCCATCCTTAGCTGAGGCTCAGCTCTGTGGCAGCAAAAGCAAGACTTGTTGGTCTTTGGTCCTTGCCTGGCCTTCCCCCAGCTTGCTGAGACCATGGCTCCCACTGGCTCCTCAGTGATCCCTGTGTGGAGCTGCGTGGAGGGAAGAGCTTCCCTCCTTATGTGGCAGCACATGGCCAGAGTGGGAGCAGGGCCCACGGGCAGTGTTCCTCAGTTTGAGCTGTTCTATTGCAGTCTCTGGATGTGAACTTACATCATCAAGCATTCTTCTCCTGTTTTCCTAGTGAGGAGACTTTTGTGTGTGATTTGTGTCTTGAGTCTTCAAAAAGAGAATTAAAACCTATAATGATGTTTTACCCTACATACCTTATTTTAATTGAAGTAAAGAAGTGGCCTAAAAAACAATCAGACAGCATCCTTGAGCTTTTTTCTCCTCCCTCTCTTTCCTTTCTCATGTATTTAAATTTAATCCTGTCCACAGCAAAGTATCTTACAAGGTCATCTTGTGGTCGTTATTTATTTCCTCTAATGAAGTATTCCATGGTGTGTCACCACAGCCAGATTTCAGAACCAGACAATACTAGTATTTACTAATAAAGCATAAATCCCAGTTATCTGAGTTTGATAATGAAGTACAAATAATATAGAATGCCAGGAACTGAAACTTTTTTGGCAAAAGGGTTTTTCAGTAAAGCTTCTTGTTGAGCATCCAAGTGAAACATATAGGTTAATTTTGAAGCTACTTACAACCTTTATTTATTGATTTATTATACAGCTGTGAATGGTAGAAGAATAAATTATGTATTCCAGTGTTATTTTGAATAGCTGCTCTGTCCTGGGACTGTCTGCTGATGGTGCTTTGGAGTTTCTGGGGTTTCCATCCTTTTTTCTAGTTACAGAAAGTCTTAACTGTCTTTTGAGGAGCTGTTTGTACCTTGGATCACGGGCAGGCCCTAGTATGATAGTTTTCTCCAGCTCAGTCTTTCCTTCAGCTGCATCTGATATTTGTGACAGAAGGGCTACCCCAGCTCCCCAAACCATGGAAGAACTTTGTCCTAGGTACTTGTTTAGGGACTGAAAATACCTACAGAAATCATAAACAGATGCTGTGTGTTTATGTCTAGGGAGAGCTTGCACATTTGTATGGGCTTCTCTAAGCTATTTTATTTAGTATTCTGAATGTGTACCATGCTTTAAGTAACCATTCTTGAGAGCTCAAAATACATTTAGTTAAAATGTTATATCGGTTGATTTTTTTTGTTCTTTTTGGGGGTTTTTTTGTGTTTTTTTTAGTTGTAACTTAACTTCCAACATATGCTTTGAATTATTTGCTCCAGCTTCAAGTCCAGTTTTTCTGGGTCCGTCAGCAGAGAGTCTTGCATGTGATCTGTAACACCATCCCTTCAGATAGTCCTTTAAAATTAACTGAATAGCAAGGCTCAAAAGCTCACATAGTTTCTTTTTTAATTTAATTAAAGTGATGCATTTTTGTCCAACACTGTGGAGAATGACATGATGCAGGCTGGTTAGTCAAACATGAAGGCAGGCACAGCAGGGACCTTTTGGCCTCATGGGCTTTTACAATAACAAGTTGTATTAAGCAAACAACTGTGTGACATGAGGGGTTTCTTATTGAAAAACAAGAGGGGGTGAGAAAGCTTTTCAATTCCCCCTTTGTGGGTCAGTGTCTCCAGTTGGTAAGAAGGGAACAGACAGATATTTAAAAATAGGTGCATTTCAATTGCATTACTTCTTCTTTTATTTTTTTAACTTTGCTGTTGATTGGATCAACTCTTCATTCTCTTGTAGGAATGTCATAACTTGACTCTAATGCTTATACAACGCCTTTTGCAATTAGATGATGTAAACCTTAACATATTTAGAGAGGTTCAAGTAATCCCCCTGAGAAGCTAGTCTGGTGAGGGGAGTGAGCTTTGATGGTTTATATTTATAATCATGGAATAGTTTTGCTTGGAAAGGACCTTAAAGATCATCTTGTTCTGTGCTCCTCTTCTGCCGTGGGCAGGGACACCTTCCCTTAGACCAAGTTTCCCAGAGTTCCGTCCAACGTGGCTTTGGACACTTCCAGGGAAGGGGCATTCACAGCTTCTCTGGGCACCCTGTGCCAGGGCTTCAGCACCCTCAGAGTTAATTTCTTCCTCATAGTAATCTAAACCTGCCCTTCTTCAGCTTAATGCCATTTGCCCTTGTTCTTCCACTCCATGCCCTTGTAAAAAATCTCTGCATTTGTCTTGCAGCCTCCCTTTGGTGTACTGGAAAGGGCTCTAAGGTCACCTCAGATCCTTCTCTTCTCCAGGCTGAGCAATCCAGCTCTCCCAGCCTGTATCCATAGCAAAGGTGCTCCTGCCCTCTGAACCTCTTTGTGACCTTGGGGCTAATTTGTTTCAGGTTTTATACTGATATAACACGAGGTTACCACTGCATATAAAGATAAATAAGACACTCAGCCTGTAGTTTTCTCTCGGATGCATAAATTTAAGCTGATTGTATCTGTTAAGCATATAGGTGTCATGAGATTTGTGTGGACTTTCTGAGAATCACTGTGCATTATGTTATTAAATATTTTTATCTACAGCTACGGCATGTTGAGAACTTGTATTACTCATGGGCTCGGACCCTGTTCCTAGCTGCACCTCTGCTGCTGGCTGATTGCACATGGGAGAAATCATGCCTACAGGTTCAGTGTCCTCATTTAAAAATAAGAGTAAGGTGTAGAAGTCCTCTGAAAGTTGCTGTGATGTCTGCCAGCAGCAAATATGAGCTCCAAGCCAGTTACTTGTTTTGTATGTCGATGCATTTATTTATCACTGTATTAGCAGTGCTTTGCAATGCAGTGGGGCGTGCAGTGGGGTGGGGCTATGGGGCTGCTTCCTGCTGCAGGATCAAAGAAGCACGTGAGGGCAGGGAAGCCCCAGCCTTGGAGAGCTAAAGCAGTCTCATAACATTTGGGTGAGAGGCAGTGCCAGCTTTGGAGCAAGAGCAACTGCATTTTATCCCTGCCATCCCACAAGTTTCTTGGTTTGTACATGTGCAGTATAATCACAGCTGCGAAGTCCTGTGTGGTCCCTGATGTTGTTCCAGGCTGCTTGAGGCTGACTGATTTTACAGTTCTACTGTAAAATCAAGGGATATTAGTATACCAGTGTCCCTTTGACTGGAACCTTGATGTGAACAAGAGAGGCAGGCTGTAAAAATCAGCTTTGGCTCTGGGTGCACTGGGTAACTGGTGCCAGTTATGTGTTTCTGTCCTTTGTAATTTTAAATTAGGATGGTCTTCAGTTCACCTGTATTTTGAGTGTTGATGCTATTCCTATTGCCCATGTGTTTGCTGTCCCGTTGATGAGGGGGCAGAGAGATGCACTTTTTGTCAGTACATTTTTAGTAGGATTGTATTGTTTGGTGTGTACTCTGATATGGGTATGTGCATGGTGAGTAAGTCTTTGCTTTAATGAGCCTTGCCCTTATGTGAAAAATAAACCCCAGAATGCTAAGAAGAAGACTGTCCATATTTTGGGGTTTTTTAAATTTGTATATTGTTTTATTTGTATATTGCCAACTTCTTCTGGTTTATGTAAATGCAAGTTCCTGGAAGGAGAGTCTTCAAATACTGTGTTTGCGTGGCAGTTGTGATTCTTAATATGTTCTGTAACTTTTTTTAATATCGATATCCACAGGGTGGATGTCTATTTATTACACTTAATAGAGCTTAAAGCACTTGCTGAGCTGCACTAAACACAAGATAAAATTGTATCCCTTACGGTTGTAAGGCGTACATTGTGAATTTTTTTGTTTGTTTTTATTGTTGAATTAATGCAGAATAATTGCTCTGGCATAAGCTTATCAACAGTAATTTAATATAAATTGGTCAAATTTAGGCTATTTAATATTATTGAAGACATTTTGTTCATGCATTTGTAATGCATGTGTTGTTTTGAAGGGGAAATATCAGCTGAGTACCTCGGTGTAAAGCTGAATGCTCAGCTGTAGTCAGTGCATGTGTGTAAACTGATAAATGGCAATTTCAAGAAGAGTTTCACCTTGTTTTCTTGAACTTGACTGTTTGTCCCAAACAGTGACCTGTATCTTGATTCTCTGCAGACTGTAGAACACTCAGAGATCTTTAAGCTGTTTTTTTCTGCTAATTTCTGAAGACTTAATGTACTAATGCAGAGCATCACCACAGAAATCCTTTGTTCCCTGACCCTTCAGTTTGAGGGTGAGCTTACATTTGGAGCTGTGTTCAGCAGCAGCAGTACCTTGACCATCACTTTGTTTTTATTTTTAATTATTTCCTCTTGTTTTCCTCCATCTCTGTCTTGCTTGTTCCGGTTTTATAGTAAGATAAAGATGGTTTTAGTTTTCATAAGGATTTCTGGGTGCAGTATTCCTGTGTTCTGTTTGTCTTCCTTGAGCAGCCTGTGGAGTATTTTTGATGAGCACAAAGTCATCTTTTGTTATGTTGTCCAAATCAAACTTTTCGTTTATCCTTTATTTTATTTTGCCTGGAAAGAAATATGTGGACAATCAGTCTCTGAGAAAAATTATGAAATATCTAACTTTTTCTTTGTAAGATGGGGCATTATCATCTAAAAGGTGAAACTTGCTGGGTTGCTGAAGGTATTGAGGTCAAGGTGAGACTCCATATATTAATTCGGACTGTTTCCCTGTCAGGTCCACGATTCTGTGCAAGGCAGAAGTCCATCAACTAATGAGTTAGAGGAAAATGGAAAATTGTATCATGTACTTTGCCAATGGTATTTTTGTGCACATGAGGCCAAAACAAATTTCTTCTGAGATCTGTGAGCTGCGTGTTTTCGTGCTGCAAACTGGATATGAGCACTGTATAGTTGTTTTAGACCCAGCCATTTCAAATTGCACTGAAAGTTTTGCAGAACAATGCCCTTATGTAACAATCCTTCTTTCTAGTTACAGACTGTAGGATTCTTAGGAACTGGAAATCCAACAGAGAAAGCATTTGTGGTAGAATTAGGTGTTGAAGTTTATGGAGTTGTGAATCCACAAAAAAAAAAGAACTGAAAAAAGTAAAAAGAACAGACTGTGTTTGATTACCAGGCTATAAACCTTAGCATGCAGCACGTAAACATGGAGGAACAAATTTTCTAACAGGCTGCTGCTATTGTGTGAAAATGGATTTGAGCCAAACTCCCAGATTTGAAACCCCATGAACTTCAGTAGGCCCAGGCCAATCCTTGGCTTAGGTTCATCTCAAAACCTTGCAAGCACAAAAAACAAGTTTGGACATTCTCAGCTGCAACTGGAGATCCAAAAAGGGGAGGTTTGTGCATGATCTGGACAGTTTGCACACGCAAGGGGCACGTCAGTGCCAACATGAACATTTGCCCCCTTGATCATCATGAGAATGTTTTTAGAGCATCTTTGAAAACACCCTGCAGGGAATGTTTCTGGCATGTGTGCTCAGTACTTGAATCCATTACCAGCTTGTCTCTTTAGTGGAAAGAGCTTTATATGGCTTCTCTGATTTTGCCCAAATGGTGAACTTGCCCATTGTCCTCACCACCGTGTCCCTGTGTGCCAGCCCTTTCCTGTCACAGCAGCTGACACCACATCCCTGGATCACACAGTGGTTTCCTGCTCAGAGAACAACTCGTTTATTACAGGTTGAAGCAATACTGCCTTCTGGATGGGGAATGTAGTGGGGAGATTTCAACAAATTACCAATTATACCCAGGCCAGCCAGAGAGATTTATGTGCCAGTTTTAATCAGCATTGTGCTCATTTGTTTGCTTTCTCCTTCTCAGCAGAGCTAACTCTGGTTTCCTCTGGGTTGTGCAGCTGCTGTAAAGGGCAATAAGACAGCAGTGGCAATCACAGCAGTGCTCCTGCACTTGCTGCATCCCAGGGCTGTGTCTGGAGCTAGAGCGGGGAAAAGTTTAACACAAAAATGAACTACGTGCAATTACCACTTTATGGGGAAGCTCGTAAGGGATCCAGCTGGTGGTGGCACTGGGCTGTTAAATGGCTTTTCTGAAGTAGCTAGAAGAAGAAATTTAAAAAATACAGACATGCACTGTTTAGTTAATGGAAGTTGTCAGAGCATCCTGGAATATTTCTTATTAATAAAAATATAATTGTCAAGTTTAACAGTAGATGTGCTTTGTGTTTGTTCCATGGAGAAACCTAAATGAGCATTTATAACCAAAGGTCCAGGAACACACAGAAATAGGAATATTTTATGGTTCTGTGACAGAGCTGTCATCAGGACATGCCACTTCCTTGAACTGAGCTACCTGGGCGACTCTGAGGTGCAATTTATGCCCGTTTGCTTGATTTATCTGTAGTCTATTAATCTAGAATTAATTATAATTTTGTATATCTGTATTTAGCTGTGATTAACCTATAATTCTTCCTCTTTCTAATATAATTTGATCATAAGATTCTAATAACAAATGAGACACAAACTGCTTGTTCTATATCAAAATCTGTAGCACATTGTTAGAGCTCTGCATGGTTGACACATGCACACTGGACTATTGAAACAAGCTGCTGAGAGAGCTTTGTCATAATATCAGGACAGCAAACATTTCTCTGACTCACATATCCCCTGCAGTGATTTTGTAAGTCAGGGCAAAATTTAGAATTCTATTTGTTATCTGGTACATATTTCAAAGACATTGCCAAACAAAAAGCTAAATTTAAAAACTCTTGACTTTTGTTGTTGGGGGTTCCAGACATGCCAAAGGAAAATGTGTCAGCAATTTTAGACTTAGTGGCCACGTAATTGTGAAATATCCTTTTTTTTTTTTTTTTTTTTTTTTTTTAAAGTTTTTTGTTGTTAAAAACAAAATTTTTTTTTTTTTTTGATAGATGCTCTTGGATGCTAAAACCAGAATTTTTAATTAGCTGTTTGAGTTACATTTACTGTCACTGTTTTTTCATTAGTATTAGTGTGTCTTCACGAATTTGTATTGGAATGAAAAAAGAAAGTGCAGAGAAAACATCTTTTCTTTTGTTTATGTGTATGATAAAGTTACTGTGCCCTAAAAGAAAATTGCTTTTAATGGTTTGATTTGACTGGCTTGCTCACATGGACAGCCATTGGTCCTGCACATATATTCTGTCTTTATTTGCTTTATCATATATTGCCTTCATTTGTGAACCAGTTGGCCTCCTGCCTGATGGTATTCTATTTCTCTAAATGTCTGATTAGTTGAAGGGATGGGGAAGTAGAATGTGTGGCTATAGAAAATGGGACAGAGAGACAGACTGTCCAATGCAGGGAAGGGAAATGTGTTAGAACTTCAGATCCATCCTACACCATGGGGTCAGCACAGCTGAGCTGGGAAATGTGTGATTTCTTCCCAGCTCACACCTGGATCACAGAGCAGGATTAATATATAGCCCAGTGCTTTAAATTGAAGCACCCTTAGGAATTGTTCCCAGGTTTGCTGACTTCTTAACCATCTGAGATATACTTTGGAGAATGGCCAAATGAAGTCTGACCTTGTCTTGGCAGGGGTGGCTTTCCTCCAGAAGGAATTATCTGGAGGATACCTTAAAACGAAAATGCTGCTGCCTAGTTCCTTATCTAAGCCATTAATCTTTAAACTATTATGTAATTATTTCATTCCCATTCATGGATGGAAGTAAATATTTAGAGTCATTCTGAACTTTGTGTTTGGCAGTAGGTTTATTTCAGAACTTAATTTTTGGACAGAGACTTTTAGGTCAGTCTGGTGAGGGAGACTTAGAATGTATTCTGTTTTTTTCAATTCAATACAGACAGAATAGGTACCTTAAATTGCTGTAAACGTGGCTACTTCTATCACAGTAAAGAGTTAGGCTTGTATATTGTCAATTACTGAATGATACCCACTTTAAACATGTGGGTTTGCTCCTGGCCATGTGTTGTCAGCACTGGTGGCTGTCATTTCATTGCCTGGCAGCTGTTCCACTGCATTTCTCTTGCCCACTGTCACTTCTGTGGCTGCATCCAGCCCTTGAGTATGGTGGATCTGGGCCAGTGATTCATTTCTAGTCTGTGCTAGATTTTGTAGTCATCTCTTAGCGTCTGAGCTGTAGATGTGAAAATCCATTCTTTGGTGATAAGCAGAAGGATTCTGGGTGATACCCAGTGTCCTGCAATCACTGGTCGGAACCTGTCTGTAGTAGTCAGTCTCCTGTTTATATGAAAAAAAATTAATCTGTTGCCCTTTTCCTTCATTTGCACTCCCTCTCTGGAGTTAACTTGGTGGCTGTCATCCCTTTTCTGAGCTGTGCCTGCAGTGTGTGATTCTGAGGGTTGGAGGGAGCAGTGTCCAGCCCTGGACCTTGCATAGGCTTGTGTTGCTGTGTAGTGAATCAAATAATCTCACTGATCTGTCTGAAAATTAACTGTAGAAGTGCTCTTGACATGTCAGTTTTTTATCAACTTTGAAAGGGCCCCAGCACAAATGCTGTTGTGACAAATCCTGTAACTCATCATCAAGGAGAAAAGTTTGGTCTTACGTGCATCTCACCATCCTGACAGCTCTGACTGTGAGGTGGTGCTGTGGTGAGAGTGTTCTGGATAGGCACAAGCATGGGGGAAGAGGAGCAGCTGTCAGGGGATTGATAAATGTTGCTTTACCCACAGTTCTGGTAAAGAGTGGAGTGAGCAGATCGAGTCTAAAGCTATGCCTGCTGTCATTGCCTTGTTTGCCTGCAGGCATTTGACTCTGCCCTGGAAGTTGGTCTTGAGCCAACCAAGAGCCATCACTCTTGTGACTCAGAGTCAGTTTTGCCGAAATTTTTAGTTAAACCATCTCATAACTGAACCTCCCCTGTGAGACCAGCGTCAAGATTTTTTTTTGTTGGTATTTTTTCCCCTGACTGGGCTAATACCACTCAGCTCATGAACTTCTTGTTATCTTAGTTTCTAGTAAATGGAATTAAATTTATGTACTGAACACCAGTTGCTCTCCCTGGTATTTCTAGGACGAATCCTGGACTTGAAGACTGGGACAGTAAAGAAAGAGGGTCAGCAGTCCTCAATGAGAATGTGCATGGGATCCAGGCGCTCTTTCATTTGCAGGATGAGGTATGCATTTACCCTGTATTCTATGATGGTTCCTGTCCTGTCTCAGATTAGACTTCAGACGTTTTTTGGACTGTAATTTGACCTTGTTAAAAAACCAAGGCTGTAATGACACATTGCCATGAAGCATTTCTAGAATACTTGCTTTTGGAACTGGAGTAAAACTAAAACCAGTCTTCCTTCACAGTTACTGACAAAACAGCACCTCATTTGTGTGTTTAGTTATTCTTACCTGTGTGGGATGTAGGTTGCATTTCCCAGAGAACTTCATGACAGCTTCACCCCTGGAATGTCAGTCATTGTCTTTTCTAATGAAGTTACTCAAATTGACACTTGGGGAGCAAAGCTTTCGCAAGTGTAATGAAAGCCCAGCTCTGTGTATTTTCTCAGCAAACCAATAATATTAAAAGAATCTTGAAGATAAACAGGAATTCAGTTGCAAACCTGCCAGCTATGTAGGAATTAACCTAAGCCTGGTATGAATTAACCAGATGTCAGCTGGCTGATGCTAGATAAATGAGTAATTGTTAGAGGGTTTTTAATTTGCAGTTTTCCAACTTATCCTGCATTGTTTGGGCTTCTTCAAGGAGATTTGTATGCCCAGTGCTTTTTGTTGGGGCTTGTAAGCACTTCTCTTGTTTTAGTGCTAACAGGCTAAAATGCCTGTTGCTATTGCAATAAGTTTCTGTCTGTGGTTAGGAGGGGAAAGTACATAATTGCATCAGTAGGCTATGTCCAGTATATATGCTGAAAACAGCAAATGCAAAATTCATTATAGAATGAAACACACAAAGCAAAATATTTGACATATCAAAGTACAGATACCTGTACTTTGGTTATGTGGTGGATTTTTTGCAGTCCTTTGAAGATGCTGACTGTATGGCTCTTGGGTGCCTTTGTAAGATGTTTATATGCTTTATACCTACAAGATCAGACTTCAGAGCTGTAGAACCTTTTCCCCCTTAACTGGGAGGGGAGAAATACAGCCCAGCAGAGCAGCACTGGGAACACTGCTTTTTCTTCCTCCCTAGCTGCACCTCATTTTAGGAGGACTTGTTTGTGCAAAGGCCTAATGTCCTGTTTGCAGTTGTTCCCCAGTTTTCAAAACAATTCAGATTGCAGTTATTTCCTAGCACCCTGATTCTGTAAATGCCAGTGCATGAGAGTGATTTTACATATGCCAGTAACCTCACTGTTTTTGTATTTCTAAATCTTATTTTAGTTGTTCATTCTTTCTCCTTGGCAGTGACTGATAAGGAAAAAAAAAGGAATAAAAAGAAAACCTTCTGGGAAGAATAAGCCTCAAATAATGTGAACATTCTTTGTGATTACTTCTTTCATTGTAGTTATTTTTCAATTGAAAATGAACTGCTTTTACCCTTCAAACTATTTACTCAGCTTCAGATGGATTGTTGAAATTATACAGTTAGGCATACTTATAAATATCATAAAATACACATGAACAAGTGTTAAACAAAGTTACTTGACAGTGTAAATAGTTTGATCTTGCAAACATGATCTTAATGTCTACAGACATTGTAGCTGGTGTGTGGCAGTGGATTTTTTGTGTCCAGGGAAGCTACAGGAACACTGAGATTGGTTTGTGTGGATATTTGGGGGCCTGACGTATTTTTTCTCTAGTTTTCACCCTAATTTTATGGCATTCTGAAGTGTGTCTATTCTTTAGCCACCCTTGGGATATCAATTTCAAACAGTCTTTGGGTTGGGGCAGTGTGGAAGGGAATCTTCCTCTAGTCTCTTTCATTTTTCTAAAATAAAGAAAATATTTGTAGCACACCTCAAAAGCTCACCCTGTGGAAGCAGCACATTCTAAGAAAACAGGAATATGCAAATTTTCGCTAGAAATAAATACGCGTTATTGTCTACTTATGTGGTAATAAAGATCTCAAAACGCATTTTCATCATGTGTATTTATATTCATTTTTGAGCCCTTTTAATATTAATTTGCTTTTAGGTGTGGAAATGCTCCTCTGGATCATTTACCTCTGAACAGAATAACCACCATGAGAAAAAGATACAGGTACTATTACTTAATTTACCACAAAGCAGCTGTAGTTGCCCTAAGCACTCTCATTTGCCCCTGGGCTAATGCCTGCTCCAGGAATGTTTCCTGGTCCTGCACACACTGGATCTTTTTGCAAACAAAATCTCTTTGCACATGCCACTCAAATTCCTTGTCTTACACCAGCTCCACCTCTAAATTAATCTTCAGTGTCTTTCTCAGAGGAGTATTACAGAAAACAGGTACAGCTTGAATAGCAACATAATGGAGCTGGTGGTGTACAGCACCCTAGGTGGATACTGGGGTGTTTCCAACATAACTTACAAATACTGGTAAACCGATAGTAGCCATAGTTTAAAAGCATAAAGCTATTCTTCATTTCAATCTAGGTGATGTTTTTGTGTTTGTTGTTCATTCAGGAATGGCCTGGGCCCGGTGAAAGAAGGTGAAGCACAGTATGCTGTTGTCCATTGCACTGGCTATATCAAGGCTTGGCCACCAGCAGGTTTGTATCCCTCGTGGAAGGTGGTGTGCACCAAACTGTCCTTAGGACAGCTGAAAGCCTGGCTCAGGTTTCCTTGTTGCTAGAAAAACAGGGCGAATTTTAGTGAACTAAAGCTCACCTTGAGAAGCTTTTGATAAGAAGAAATCAGCTGTCGTTACTCACTCAGGGCATCCCCGTTTTTCCATGTGACACCCTTCTCAACTTCATTGTCACAGAGCTGCTGGAGGAACTGTCAGGAATAAGGATTCCAGCAACTGGGGCCAAAAGTTTTCAACCTGATAAACCAACACAAAAATGGTCTGATTTTAAGAAGGTGGACACAAAGCATGTGTACCTCTAGAAAACACCACTTAATGCTTTTTTACATAAGTACTGAGCTGCAGGCACCTGTGTATGAGAATGTGTCATTTCAGTTTAGGCACATGGGTGTTCACAGTGATGGTGTTACTCGAGAATGTTCAGTATTTGTGATAAATTCTGGTTTGAGGTTGTTTTTCTGGGAATCAAGTCTTGGCATATTGCTTTGATCTACAGAGAAAAACATTTACCTGCTGGAAACCAGTACTGCATATGGGAATATTTACCTTTGAAAAATTCAAAGAGGAGACAGTGGAGCTCATCCAGACCTCGTTATGAGTGGGGTTACTTGACCTTGGCGTTTGCAGGATTTGAAGAGGTTGTTTACAATGTGACAGCGCCTGCTGGCATGGATCAAACCAGGAGCTGTCCTGCCCTTTTGTGGTTGTACACCACGGCCATAAATCACATTGATCCAGGGATTATGAGTCCTAAGAGGTGGTTTGCACCAAACGTGTGCTGTGGTGTGCAGACACCAGCATGCAGATGTGAGATTCTTGTTGGTTTTCTTCTGAAATGCGGTTTTGGAAGCAGAGGAAAACTTTCCCTCTTGTTGCTAATAGGGTTTAATAGGAGTCAAGATGTTTCAGTTTTGCTTCTATCTCAAAAGAGTGAGAGCACAGTGTCTGTAAAGCGCTCTGAAAATTGATGATTTTTTCTGTTTTGTAGTCTTCTACAAAGAGATTTACTTTTCTGTTGGTAATCCCAAACGTAATTGAATTCAACCTTGATACACTTGATGTCTCCTCAGGAAGGTGTATGTGAAATAAGATTTTGTTTAGCTTGAATAAGAAGCTTTGCTGCATATCTGCATGTTATGGGATGTTTAAAGAGATCTGACTCTTCAGGGGTGTATGTTGCTGAGGCAGAGCTGCAGCTCCATGAACCCACGTCAGCACTAGGTCCTGACGTTGGCAGTGTTTGCCCTTCAGCCACCAGTTCTGCAGGACAGGAGCATGGGATTAAAAGGATCTTCTGGATCTTTGAGTGCCCAGTGGCCAGGTATCAATCACATTGCAAATCCCAGTTGGCATCAGTGATGTCTTTTCCTCATCTCAGCTCTTCCAAAACCTTGCTGCTTTCCCATGCCTAGCAACCTCCTTAATTTTCAGTCCTCATTACTTTATGGGAGGTTTTATTTCGCTGAAGGTCAAGTGGGAGCTTTCCTGCCTTGTGTCTCTGTCCCTCTGCAGTGTTCCAGAAGGAGGTTATATCCTGTCAGCCTCGACTTTGCAAAGACAATCCATCCACTCCTACTTCCCATTCTCACAATGTATTCTCTTTACCCTTGTGACTTTTCTCTGCAATTTTTTGTATTTTCACTTCACTTCTCAAAATGTAGGTCGCTTGCACTATACATTCTTGTTTCAGATGAGATTGTTGTGATGGATAACAGTATTTCCTGTCTTGCCTGGCAGTGTAGGATACAGCATCCTTCTCTTTTGTGTGGTGCATCCTGCAGGTATCCTAAGTCACCTGGTATAAATATCTATAAATCTACCAGGCTGCCTTTTTCTCAGTTGTCAACTGCAGATCTTCTTGCTTTGAATTGTGTGATGTTTCAATTAGTAATACCAAGTTCCATCCTATTTCTGTTGCTTTAGCTTATGACTGTTACTGTTCCCCAAGTGCATGCTTATGCATTTAGTAATGCTGGATTTCATCCCATTTCTCTTACTCCACTCCTCAAAATCACACGGTGCTCCCTTATGATATCCCAGCACTCCTCCACAATGTTAATGCCTCCAAACTATAGCACAATCCTGAGTGATGTTTTTGATTTTGACAGCCTTATGTGGAATTTCAGTGGTCTTTTACTTTGCCATCCAAATTCTTACTTGTACTAGTCATGTCTGAGTGCCTTTTTCAGGGCGTATAGTATGAATTGGAGCCTTTTTAATGAGTGTTTATTTGTCCTCCCAATCTTCCCCACTTTGTGTTGGTGATTGTCATGTATCCATTGACTTTCAGAGTTGAATGGGAATATCCATAGGCTGAATTGTTCCCATGTATGTTTGAGTAAATAAGTGACAGCATCACTGCATTTGTTCTCATTTCCAGTGGTAATCCGACCATAATCTGCAAAGCAAATGAGATAACTACAGCAGTAATGGAATTTGCCAAGGCTTCTCTACCCTGTAATAAAATTACTTTGTTCAAATCAGCAAGCCCTGCATCATCTCTGGATTCTTGGGAATAAATGGGCTTGTGCTAAATCACAGCTGCTTAAAAATTCAGCGATCAAAAAGATAATTTTCATTTATTTTTCTGTTGCCAAGTGGACACTCTAATATAAACTCCAGACCCTTTTCTTTCAAAGCATGCAGTGTAGCATGTGCATTATAATGCTAATATACAATACAAAGTGTACTTTCATAAGCAAAAGAACAAATATTATCAAATGCCCTTAATCTGCACTTAGTCTCATTTGTTTAGCACTTGGTATTTTCTCTTTCTGGGTTGAATTGCATTGTCTGTGGCCAGTGTTCAGTTTTTTTAGTCCCACACTGAATAAAACAATCAGTGTTGATACAAAAGTATCCAGAGAAGACCTGCTCTGTGGTCATGATTGGTGTGATAGACAATTTGACAGTGCTGCTGCAGGGAGGAGTCTGTGCAAATCTGAAGTAATCTGAGTTCTTCAAGCAGGTGAAAATGAATAAACTACAGACAACTGGTGGCATATTTTAAGGACTGGGTTTGTTGTATTAATGCTCAGGTCTGTGTTCAGCATGAAAACACTTTTGCACATCCAGCCTACCTTTGTAGTTTTTCTCACTTGTATGAACAGCAAGGCTCATGTACTGGCAGACTGTCCTCAGCCCCTTTTTTGCTGAGAAAGGAGAGAGGAGACACAGGAAGCATCATGCCTTGCCCTCCATTCAGGCTGTGTGTTAATGTTCTGTTCATTTTCCTCCATTGTGCCTAAAATGACAGGTAAAATTAAGTGCAAAACCAGGCATATGATACCCACACACTTCTATCCTCCTGGGTTATATATGTTATCCTCAAGTAGTCAGGGTAGACTTGGTGTGGAAGTCAAAGGAAAAAAGAGTCAGATATTTCAGATGGGTGTTCCAGCCAGTCCTGTTGTATGTTTGGTTAAATAATGAGAGTGAAGTGCTGGGTTATTTTGAATGAGGTAAAAGGACCCCGTGTTTGAAAATGTCTGAGCAGCAATTCCAGCCTTTGTTCCTCTGTTCCCAGCAAAGCAGCACAGATAGAATTTGAGATCCTCAGCCTAGACAGTGCTTCAAGTTCATAACCAGTCATAAAACTGAGAAGTGCTGACCTTCTCCTGGAGCTTTTTTTCCAGTTTTCAACTTAAGCAAGATTTGCTTTTCTTCTATGTTTTTTTCCCCTCTGAGTATCTCATTCCTGGAAGGAAATGAGTCTTCTGTGGTCCATATGATATTTTCCTAATAGGTTTGTTTTGCTTTTTTTTTCATGCCATAAGATTTGGTGGAGAGAGAAGATAAAGTCTGTCAGGATGTTGGTAGTTTTCTGTAAATCAAAGCCAGGATCTGCAGAAAAGCACATAGCGAGGAAAAGACTTAGATAGATACATGTTTCGAAAACTTCAAATAAAAAGTCACAGAATAATGTTAAATTCAGATAATGTTGAAATCTTTTTTCTCTCTTTAGTTAAGAGAGAAACATTTAAGTCTTCCAAGTCAGACTTACGGTAACGTCTTAACCACAGCATGCCAAAGCTGTTAGGTTATTTTAAAGTTTTGGCCAGAATCTGGACATTTGTGCAAAGTACTCCCTCTTCCAATACAAAACAAAATAGTTGCTTGAATATTCCTTGCAGTGCTGTCATTTTTAAGGCTTTATTTATTTTTTTAAAAGAAATAATGAATTTCGTTTTTATTGGGATTTTTCACAAGATTTTTATCCTTGGTATGCTATCCACACCCTTTTTTTGTGCAAGCCTTTTTCCATTGTTTTGTATGGGAGATAAAGTCACACAGTGCGGTTCCTTCCATGGCAAGTAACTATCAAAAACGGTTGTGATTGAACCAAGCATTAACAGGGGATTGCTAGTGACCACTGGACACTTAAATTCCATCTTTCTAAAGAATTACAAATAATTTCTATTTTAGTACAGTGAAATAAAACCATAAATCCACTAGCATTGTTGCCTGACAGAAAATACGGGGCAGAAGGGTAGAGAAAGAAGGCAGAAAATGAAGCTTTTCTGTTGTTAGAGCCAACTGGAAGCTCATTGGGAAAACTAGAAGTTCCTTATGTCCACACCAACACATGCTGTTGCCCTGTGGGAAACTGTTTGCTGGTATAAAGGACACTTGGAAATTAAATATAACCTCTGACGGCACAGCATTCTATTTGTGATACTCAGTTGCAGCTTGGCTGTGCCAATTGTTGATATGAACTCAGGCAAGCACAGCGCTGTATTTATTATTTGAGAGGGGTGTATATTTGGTGTTGAGAAATAAAGCCTCTCACAGGGTTACACATAAAGAATGTGAATAACTGAAGTATGTTTATTTTGTTGATGCCCCCGAAAGATCAGGTTTGTGGCTGCTTTCCTCCAAGCTCTTACCACTTTTTTTAGAGGTAATGATGGTATTTGATGATGTTAAGGAGCAATATTACATTGTGTTGAGAGCTGGACAAAGTGCAGTGCACATCTTTATTTACTGGTCCATACTGGAGTGTGTTCAATAGGAAGTGGGCTAAAGCAAATGTAAATCTTGTCTACCATATAAACACACCCAGAGCTGAAGATTTGGAAATACCAGCTGAAGAATCAAGAAAATAATTTCTCTCTATATGGAATGCTGCCAGTAATAGCACCTACATTGCAGAGAAGCAGGCAATCATTTTGTCATACTTTTTCTCTAGGCATTTTAGGAAGGGGTTAGCAATCCACTGGGTCATGTATTGATTAATTCCTGGTGGATTGGTGGCATAACCCAACTAACACATTTTCCAGTGTGCTATACAGACCAAATGTGATTCATCTTGGGCAAAAGGGAAAAAAAAATAAAATTAAAACAACAGCCTCCCTTTGTCAGCAGAGTGGTATCAGAAATAATGTTTCTTAGCTAGGTTGTTTATGCTACTTCGATTTTATTTCAGCAGTAGCAAGCATGGACCAAGTTCCTAAAAAGGAAAGCATTGCTGAAAGCTACAGAGACAAAAAGATTATGCAAAGTGGAAGCTGTCCAGCTGTATCTTTGCTGTCCTTTGCAATACTCTGTGCCACTAAGGAAATTATTGGAAAAGCTTTTGAAGTCAAGGGAATTTACTTTAAATTTGTCCTTCTCAAATGGAAAACTCCATTTGAAAGGGATCTTTCAGTTAAGGTTATCCAACTACCATGCCTAGAGTTATGTCCTTAAAACAGCACTTGTTAGATGGGACAATAATGCTCCTTATTTGTAAAGCTCTTGGGACCACTTGATAAAATTCTAGTTAGCAATAGGGGGCTGCAAATAATATTGTGCCCCCCAGATTGGGAAATTAATTGAAGAACAAGTTTGAATGTATTACACAAGAACATGGGGGATTTTCTTTCCTGCTTTGTATCTTTTACTTTATAATATAGTTCAGTGAGGACCAAAAAATACCTGTAAAGTGCTATTTGGAAGCCGATTGTCAGATAAGATTCAACTATTTTGATACAAAATTACATCCTTAGAGGTGACTCCAGTTTGTTCAGCAGCATTTTTAGTCCTTTTTCAGAGGTGTCATTTAAGAAAGTGGTGTGCTGTCATCCTCTGCACTGTCCAAAGATTTGGACAAATAGGGGATTATAAATTTAGAGAATAAAGTGGCTGTTGTTTCAGAATTACTAGCTGCTTTACAGTTAATTGCATTAATACTTTTAAGTGCTTCTTAAATGATTCACTGCCTGTTATGATTGAATTCCTTAAAAATCATTGTGAAACAGTTTACAGATCACTTAAAATAGGTCAGTGGTGTCACTCCTGGAAGACGGTTTTTTTGAGTGTTTTATACGAACTTGGTATCTCAATAGTGCAGTTGGGAAATAGCCTTAACTAAAGGCTTGGCCAACGAGCAAGTAAACAGCACTAATCTGAATGTTTCTATTTGTGAAACACTGAGATGGAAAATACGTATGTTTTGAAATTATTCCTGCGTTTATAGTAGTTACTCCTGTTACACAACTGGAACGAGCAGGGTTAGCAAAGCATCTGCATTTTTTTTAGTCTTTCAAGGTAACGACGCAGGTTTAGTCCATTGTAGAAAAAAGTAAAACCAGCTGTTAAATATGAGCACATAGTGATTAATTTAGGCTGTGCCTTGTTTTTAAGGCTCATTATAAAATACTATTCACAAAGAAAACTGAACATAGTGTGCATTCACTGACCATATTAAGTGACCCCATGGTTCCATGACATCCTGGTGGAGCAACACTCATGGAAATGTTACTGTCCATCTCAGTGAATAATGGAATTTTAGTATCTGCTTTATCTTCAGCAGCCAAAATTGCTGTGGTGGGTATTTTGTATACACATGTGAGGTATGTAGGATTGAGCACAACAGAGAAGGATTATCTGATCAGAACCCGGAAATAATGACTGAGTCCTAGAGAAGAAAATAAGGTTATTTTGTAAGAAATAGAGCATCTGGAAAAGTACATAGTCAGGACAGCAGCATCTCCATTTATCCCAATTTCCTAATTATAACAGTATTTGTTATCATTTACTCCAGGAATGACTATACCAGAAGAAGATGCTGATGTGGGACAAGGTAGTAAATACTGCCTCGTGGCAATAGGAAGGCTTCAGGTAATGCCGGTCTTTCCATATACAAACTATTTCTGAAAGCATGATCACGTTCTGGTTTAGTGATAAAAGGTTTACACAATGTTTTGCTACTAGAGTGTAACTTTTAACATGCCTCCAGTTTATAAAGTGCCTTGATGTCTGTACAGTCACTGACTTGTCTAAAACAGAGCAGAATGAAACTCTGATTTTGGTGCATATGTGTATTTAATCCAGCAAGAACAGCAGAGATGCTCCTGCAGATGAGTGTGTACAGACCTGCCATTCTTTAGGGTGTGTAGGGCTGGGATATTGTAGGCAGTGAGAAACGTGGCAGTACAGGTGCTGCAGGGGGTGGGTTAAAGTGGCTCCCAAACCAGTGATACGCTCCTTGCCATTTTTCCATTCATTCTTCCTCTGGCTAATCAACTACTTGAAAAACTGTGATTGCAGGAGTTATTCTGAAAATAGTAAAGATAAAGTAGTCAAGAGGCACTTCAGAAATCATGGCTTTATTCTCATCATGTACTGTGTTGTGCATTCAGATGAGCTGTGAGCTGAAGCAACTGGAAGAATAAAATTTTACTTCCTTTTTGTGCAGACAGTTGCAACCGTTGTAGTGCATTTCCTTCCTTTGTGCATTGCTGAGCAGAGTTCAGAGCTCTGAGCTAAAGCAGTCATGGTGAATCTCCTTCACCACAGCAGGGAGGTTGATTTTTATATTCCCGGTCTGGGAATTCTGCCATGGGTGAATATGTTTGAGGCTCTTGCATGATCTCCTGCACTCGTTGCCATCTGCTGGGAGGGGAGCGCTCCTCCTGCCGAGGTGGAGCGACCCTTTCACAGGTGCCAAACCCATCTTAGCTGAGGTGAACAGCCTGCAAGCGATAGCACTTCTGCAGAGTGGCTCTCCATGGCCATGGCAGAGCTACAGAAGTACTGCAGGATGGTTTTTGGGTTAATCATGCTTTCATAAGCAAGAGTAATGTATTCCACTAATGGGAAGAAGGAAGTTATGGGGGGTTCATGTGTTATAGCTTCCAAAGAAAGATGATTTCCAAGAAATGGCAAAACATCTGTTACATTAAAAGAGCCATTGGGGTATTTGAGGGAGGGCAGGAAGAGGCTCTGTGGTGGATTAAATCACAAAGGAGTCAGGGTGCACAAATTAAAAACTCTTGCTCTGTAACAGCAAGTTGAAATCTTGCATACAGTTAACTGGCTAATCAGCTCCAAGTTAGCAAGAAAATGAGATTTTGATCATTTTGCATTGTTAGCAGAGGTAACTCTGGATGTTGCAAGAAAATCAATGGTCTCGTTTGTAGCTCCAGTAGGAAAGAATGGATACGAAGTGGCCTGATAGCACAGATTTCAGGCAGAGAGCTGAAAACACATTGTTCTCTCTGGTGAGATCAGAGAAATATTTAGAGAACGGTGTTTTTCATTATGAGCAGCCACTTGCTGGTCTAATATCCCCTACCTCAGCCTCTGGAGGACTTTGTTCAGATTCTGTGGATGTTTCAGGTGAGATTCATGTCACCTGAAACATTAGTGTTTAGTCTGAGCAGTCCTGTTGGTTATGTCTACAGATAATGGGGTTGGCTTCCTATCCTAAAATGAGTGGACTGCACTGTCCTCTGCCAGTCTCTCATTCCTGGTTGACAAAGATAGAAACCATGATGCCTGATGTGCTACAAAGTGAGATGAATCCAGCTAGACTTACACCCCTCACCATATCCCTCCTTCTTGGGACCTTCTGGTGTGTTTGTTTTTCTGCTGTGCTGTTAATCCTCCATAGATGCCATGGGGTGAGATATTTGCCCCACAAACTGGTTTAAAGGCTCTTCTGCCGTTTATCTGTGCTGTTGCTTTATTTATGATTCCCTTCAGTAGTAGGCAGTCTGCCAGCAGGTTCTGTTCTCTAGCTGTGGAATCAGATTTGGCTAGAGGTGACTGTTGTGTGGACTTGCTCGGCCCTAGGTAACCAGCTCTCCCGTGTGCATGGACATGAACGGCATGTCGGTCCCCACGGAGTTCCTGTCCAGGCACAATTCCGATGGAGTCATCACCTTCGTGGACCCAAGGTGCATCAGCGTCATTGGCTACCAGCCCCAGGTCTGTGACCACTGGGAATGTAGAGAATGGGTCGAGCTAACGAAGAAAATTCCATTCGCAAGCATGAAATATGGGTAGCTGATAATTCATACATCAGGCACTAAATGCTGCTTTTCTTTGCTATCCGTGCCTCTGTGTGGGGTGTCTTTTTATACCTTTAGATCTGATTAAAATTCTAACAGCAGAGTGCTCTGAGCCTTGCACAGCTTTCCAGCAAAGATATTTCTGTGATAGAAAGTTAACAGTGCTTGCAGAGAGTTTTAGTCCTGTAGACCTTTGATTCTGCCAATCTCTTGAACAGTAAGCAAACATAATTTACAGCATCTATTTTCCTTTAGGCTTACATCTGCTCCTCTGAACAGGAGGCTAGTACAGAACTGAGTAGAATAGTAAATGAACCACAGCTCTCCCTCAGATGACTCCCAACACTTGCAGTTTAGAGGCAAAACTAATTCCTTGTTCATTTGCTTTTTAATATTTTTTGATTTTAAATAGCTTTAAAATAACTGTTTTTACAAAGATTAGTGCCATAAAATGAGCTGTAGTAGTGTATGTCACAGGTATTAGAAAGTCACTTAAATTGTTTTTGTAAAAACATGGTGCCTGCAAACCCTGTTTGTGTGGTTCATCCTCAGTTAACTGAGTAGTTCCATTAACTTTAGTAGATCCTGTGTCTGCAAGAATTACTTGCAGATCTGCACATGGATTTGTGTTGTGGTTTGGGTTTTTTACATATCTTTATGTTTTATTCTAGGATCTTCTGGGGAAAGATATTTTAGAATTTTGCCATCCTGAAGATCAAAGCCATTTGCGAGAGAGTTTCCAACAGGTGCTGTGTCCTGCTCCTTTTGTTCCACGCATTATTTTTTTGTTTTTATTTTGATCACAGAGGTAGTTTTAATTTTATAGTTCAAGGTATTTTTTCTGTTATGTAGGAGAAGGAGTGGCAAGATAAAAAACAATTTGTTGGTCAGTTAGCAATCGGTTAAGCTACATAATAAATGATAGTTTGAACTGCAGCATGTGTTGACAGTATTTTCGGAAATAAATCTTCTAGGTATATATTTTGTTTTCTTTTTACAAAAAATTGAGTTTTTGCTGCACTGGGTGAGCTGTTTTGGAGATGCCTGTGTTGATCCCACTATGTTAAGTAGTAACCAAAAGTATTTACCTCCCAAGATGGGCTGTTGATTTGGAAGTTCTTACATCCCTCTGTGATACTGGATTGTTTGTATATGAGTTCTCTGCTAGCATAGATGATTTGTTTTTTTATGTACTTTAATGGAGTTACACCACTTTATGTCAACATGTAATTTGGCCCTTTTTGCCTATCAGAAATTGAATTGTAGAGGGAAGTAATGAAAGAAATACAACACATGGGAAGAGCTACTGGTTTGGATTCGTTTTTATCGTGGGCCACATTTACACCAGCTGTATCAATGGCATTTATTCCATTGCAGAGCTCACTGTTTCAGCTTGCTCTGCATTAGCAGTGCTTTCCCTGAGCTGCAAAAAAAATGCTGGGCTTTTCAGTGCCTTTCCTGCTGCACCAGAACACCCAGCGCAGGATGTTTAACTGATTACTGAGGCTCAGTTGATCTAAGTGGTTCCAGATTTTCTGACAACAGCCGATAGCTTGACCGAGTTGTGTTGATGCTTCTTGTGTTGGATGCTGAGATGTATTTTCAGCTGTGAAATGTGGATATGAAGTGACTTCTAAATAATTTGTATAGCCAACTGTTTGTTCAGGCATGGCATGCACAAACAGAGCCTCTCTGGGAAAAACAACGAAATGCTGTGTCCCTAGAACAGATTGTGAAACTGAGGTTGTGGTCTCTGCAGAAGTGTTGGAGATAGTGTAAGATATTAGCACTCCTGAGCTGTTTCTCACCATCTCCCCTTCAACAGGGACTACCAGCCCCATGGCCAGCTGTGCCTCCACTTCAGTTCCCTTGCACAGACTGGGTTCAAACAGCAGCCAGAGGCTTTTTAAACTCAAGATCTGCGTTCACAGGCTGTGAGAGTTCAATACTTTAAGCAGGTCACTGCCCCCAGACATCTTCTCTGCCCCGCCCTGGTTGGGGATGTGATGCAGCAGCTGAATCTGCCTGATAGGGATCTGTCACCAGGAGTCGAGTCCTGCTTCCCCTCTGCTCTCCTGCCTGCCCTGCTCCCCTGCTCCCCACCCTTCCTGCTGCCTTGCTGCTGGCACAGATGGACTTGCTGGGAGGGCTAAGGCACTAATTCCTTTTGCATGGAACTTTCAGCTGGTTCAGATCCCTGAACTGGTGCCTGATGGCGTCAGCGGTGCAGGAGCAGCGAGAACACATATGCTGTTTTTCACTGGTGCCCAAATGATTGATTCCACTCATCTGTCCAAGAGACAGTGACAGAGAGCTGCTGGATAATGGCCCATCAAACATCCGTCCCCAGTGAATCCATCCAGGGATTGCCTGCTCTCAGCAGGGCTGACTGACGAGCATTGCAGTTAATGACTTGCTCCTGCCTGCGTTCACTGGGAGGGAGATCAGGCTGTGGGAGGCTGCCACTGCGTCCCCAGACTCGGCTGCTGGGGACTCCACTGTCACTGCTCACTGCTTGGCATGTGCATTTGCTGGGTCAGGGACCAATATGATTTGCTTAAGGTTGTACAAAAAGACAGTGGGAAAAAATACAACTAGAAGTGGAAGTTTCACTTTTCACTCAATCTATGCCCAATCTATGAAAACACTGTGCTGTTTCTGTAGTAGGCAATGCCTTTTTCCGTGTATTTTTGTTCAGTACAGTAGCAGTGTGATTGGGGCTGTTACTCCCATCATGCAATAAAAGACTGAAGTAAACAGTCTTTGCTTTGACCAGGTGGTTTTTATTTCCAAAGAATGTAAGAAGGTAAAGTTTAATCATTAGCTTTGAAATTTTTTGTGCTGGTTTGTTTGTGTGCTCTGTCTTAAGACAGTTCAAGATTTTCCCACCAGTAATCTCTGTGCTTTATATATTATTACAGAATTACTGTTTGCTTAATTGAGGTTTCAGGGTAATAGATAACCGCAGTTTGCTTTATTATTGTTAGTTTGGACTTAGAAATATCTTAATTAAAAAGGTAACTGTGATTTCAAATAAACTCTTTTTTCCTTTTTTTTCTAAAACCTGAAAACTTGACACTTCTAATTTGCTGACAGTATCAGAACCAGGCTGGTGCATAACAGAGGAGAGAGGGAGGGTTTTGCAATTCTTGGTCAAGTGCCAGTATCTATCTCAGTGCTTTACTTCCTCGGGAAGATAAATTCATTCATCAGGGTGGGAAAAATCAGGCCAGAATAAGAGAGTCTCAAGGGTAAGACCAGCAAATACAGGTTAATATCAAAGGGTCCAGCATACAGCTGTTGGATACCCAGTAGGATACTATTGAGATTGCACACTTCTACACCAGCTCTGTGGTTTCTACCCTGGGTGTGGTAGTAGAAAATTGCTGATAAAAGAATATCGCTCAGTGAACTCAGAAAAACCCTGTAAAAACATTTGAAAAACCTGAACAAAACCAACCAAACGTCATTTACTTCAGTATGATTTTGAACTTTCCTGGGCTTTGCTAAATCTTTTTGTGTCTTCTGTTTACATTGTCTTCTATTTGCATTCTTTCCATTTAATCCTATATCCAGTTGATTAATTTGAAGTGCAGACCTCTGAAGAAAACAGGATTGGACCATTTTTCTTAATCCAATTGCTTGTCAATAAAGACAGAGGGTAAATAGTGGTACTTCTACTTTTAGAGTATACAGGCTGCAAATAGCTAATAAAAAGTAAATTCCAGATGTTTAAGAATCCACAAGATGTGGCATTTATTTGCAATAGACCTTCCCTTTCCTTCCTTGAGGCAGCCCTTAGATAGCTTGGTGGAAAAGCTGTAAAATATAAACAGGGATAGGCCAGGTAAGTGCCAGCTGAACGACTTAAAACCATGAAAGTTTTTTTTCTGGCTTAACCCCAGATTGTTGGATAACATGTGAAATGCAGTTGCAGGGCCAGTGTGTGAGGATTGCTTTGAATGTACTTTAGTTGGCTGCTTTGCAATCCTCACTTGGTGCCCAGCTGTTGACTTGAACAAAACTTCAGCTACCGAACCTGACATCTGAATTTTTAGTTATAATTTCGGCTTAAAATTATAAATACATATATTTTTATATATAGTACATATAAATATTATAAATTTGTAACTTATAAATAGGCTGTGCAAGCAAAGAATTTGCTCTGTGTTTTCATTAATTCTATTAAAGTGGGCAGTGACTTATTGGTGTTCTCTCCATTCAAACATGGGGTCAGTCCTTTCTTCTGAAAGCCAGAAACAAGTGTTTCTTTTTAGCAGTTTGCCATCCTAGAGTCTTTTAATGTGTTTGGGGCAGGAGGGGGGGACCAGCCCCTGATGGTTTCTAAAAAACCAAGAAATAAACAGCATTGTATTTAAGCATTGTCCTAAATTTTTATGCTGATTGATCACGTGTATTAATTTTATAGCTGGGTGTCCAAGCAGAGAAGCAGACAGCCAACCTCAAAATGGCTTTTATTCTAGGCTTTGGTTTAGCTGCAGTGATTGGTTTATGGTTTACATGCAAACATTTAGAAATCCCTCCGTTTGGTTTCTGTCAGTCTCTTGGTAAGTGTTTCACATGAAAACATACTTAAAGTTTTGCTCTTGGGATAACAGCATGACCTGATGATTGTCCTGAATCTCTATTCTTATAAGCAGGCTGGAAAATGGCATTTTATATGACAAAGCATGAGGATTTAATTCTGAAGGAAATAGCTGTAAACATGGATAGGATTTTGCTTATTCTCTCCAAATTAAGAACTCCTCTGCTGTGCCCGTAGCTTTCTGTAATTCAAGTTTAAAATGTACCAGTTGCTGCTGTTGACTCATTTGCACAGCAGGTAACAATCTGTTTTTATTAACCTTTCCAAATGGCTTTGCAGGTAGTGAAACTGAAAGGTCAAGTCCTGTCTGTGATGTATCGTTTCCGCACCAAAAACCGGGAATGGATGCTGATCAGAACCAGCAGCTTCACATTTCAGAATCCTTACTCCGATGAGATCGAATACATCATCTGCACCAACACTAACGTAAAGTATGTGCCTTTCTGGGTGCTCACCCACGTGGTTTTGAAGGAATTGTAAGCGTTCTTTTTCTCTGTAAAGCACATCCCAGTTTTTTAATAGATACCTTTGTTTTTTCTCTAACAGTGCAGGCTGTGGCAGGGTTTTTCTGCATCAGGAGATCTCCCAGTGTAGCTTTTTCTCTGTCACTATCCTGTGATGCTTCCAGGGCCTGGCTGCACTGGAAGGGAAACGTCACTTATCTGTTATGTCATTAGACAAGGCCATTGATCTCAGTCCAGGCTGCCTTGAACTAATGCAGAGCTTCCAGCAGTACAACAGCTGTCCTGATACTGGAGGAAGGTTAGCCTGACTCCTGAGCCAACAGAAAATTCCATGTCCATGTTCATTGTGATCATACCATTCTGTAGTTCTGGGCTCTTCTGCTTGAACTGTGTCTACTCTACATAACAAAGCTGGCAGAATTATTTCCTAGTAGGTTTGAGTGGGAAGGGTTCCTGATAGTTTAGATCTGATAGAATATCCCTGAATATGGGGATGATCCAACTCCTTATCTTAAGAGGGAAATGAAATCATCTTGTCTTGGAATTAATATTTTCGAAAATCTTTGGCCTCTTAGGAGGCGGTCACACTCGGACTGTAGTGGAAGTTCATCGCTGTGGACTGAGCAGAGATGCTTTCAGAGCCTGCTGAGTTCTCAGCCAGGAACTGCAGAAGCTAATCTGGCCTTGATTTCTTTATTATATGGGTTTTTTAATAAATGTTTCTTCTTTCCAATATAAACCTAATCTATTCCTAAAATTAAATCTGCTTCTGGTCGGACCAAAGATTTTTTGCCAAGTCTTCAGCTGAGAGGAAATTACTGGGTTTGAGATCTCAGCCTGTTAGACCTTATATTGGAAATGCTGAATGAGCAGTCTGCTGGTGGAGGTGCCTGCTGAGAGCTCCACTGCAAAACCAAACCTCTGGGACTTGGGCAGTGGAGTTTTGGAAGTGCCTCTGGGTGTTCCTTGCCTTGTTTCTTTAGACATGGCACATACCTGGGCTGGCAGGGCTGTGCATTCAGTTACATGAAACCCAGCATCGCAATTATTTTCCTCATTTTTCTTTTTCTGCATACATAAAAAGCTGGGCTTAAATTGAATAGTTAACCACTTTGAAAACAGGCAAATGTGTCTTGAAATAAGCTTCTCTGCACTGTGCATCAAAATAGCTCTTTCCACATTTCTGCTGTCCCATAATACTTTTCCAAATAATTTGTATATGCAAAAACAGCCTGCAAAATGAAAAATGTCTCCTGAGCTTTGTCCCAGGCTGGCTCAATTGTGCCTTGTTCCCAAGAGGCCACAGATGAAAAAGTGGGGCTGGAGGCTTGTGTTGTGTTGACTCTGGGAATGCTTTTTTCGGAGCCTGCCCTGTACAGTTCAGCTTGGCACTGCAGCACTCTCTGTGATGAATAGACTGTGCCAGCTCCTGGCTCTGCTTCCATCTCTCTTGCTAGCTTTGAATAACAACCCAGAAATGCTGACCTAATATGGAAGTTGCCTGCTGCTACTTTGACAGAGGATGTTCCCTCTTTCCTGTCATGTTGAAAATGTTCTGAAATGGGCAAGATACAGCCCATTATACTTCTGCTTTTGAATAGTAGAAAGAATGCATTATTCAGACTGGTTTTGTTTTTCCCCTTATTCTGTCCCAGTTCTCAGATTTCCAAAGAGGACTTACTGTAAAGTACTGCAGTTCCTGCCTGTTTCTGGGGATTTTTTTGGTTGTTTTTTTTTTTTCTTCCACATTTGGGGTCATGTTTCGACTTCTGATTTCCTAGCTGCCCTGAGGAGTTGTACGTCATGGTGTAGCTGGTGATTTCCAGCTCCCATTAAGCTCCTGCTGGGACTGGTGGTTTGGCACCAGCCCTGGTGTGCATGGCCATCCTTGTGTGTTCCTGGACAGTGCTCTGGGTCCAGCAAGGTGCTGCCCATGGAGACCAGGCAGGGCTCCCTTCTTCTGCCCAGCTGAAGGCACAGAGACAGATTTGATCTGCTTGTCACTATGGTAACCTAGGCAGCCCCATGAAATACAGGCTTGAGGTAGTTAAAAATTCAGCATGAAATTGTAAAGACAATGTAGTCAAAAAATCTAGGTTTAAATAATTTTTTAACTTAGGGTTTAAACCCACAGTACATACATCTGTGCGTGTCTGTTAATGCAGTAGCCAAATTGGTCAGTGAACAGCATTTTCCCAAAAGACTGTAGAGGGCAGTGATGATTCCAGTTGTGGAGGGATTAATTGATTTTTACTGTTATTTGTTGGATTGGTTTGGTTGTTCTGTTTCTTTTTTTGTTTGTTTCTTTTGGTTTTTTCCTTTTTTTTTTTTTAATAAAAATACTCCTTTGGAGCGTCAAACAGTCAAATGTCCAAACTTGTTTTTGGTACAGAAGGATAAGGAAACATTAGGTTCAAATGTTCAGTTAGTTCTTTGCAAAAAGAAAAGAAAAGAAAACTTCTCTCAGTTTCACTTGGGTGTAGTCATCCAAGAGAAACTTCCTGAAGAAATGAAGCATTTGATGTTTCACATTTGTGCTGTGTTAGGCTGAAAAGAAGAGTCCCCTATTTGACCACGTCTTCCTCTGTAGTTGGGACTGTTTGATTTCCAAAGAGCAAAAATAGTTGTTATCAGCATTTATTTAATATGCAGAGAGAGAAGGTTTTGAATAACATAATGTTGTGGCGACCGATTTATATAAAGGTCTTATATATATATGTGTGTATACATATATATATATATATATGTATATATATATATACACATCAAAATAAAGAAGAGACATATTTTTCTGACCCTTGTGGAATATCTGGTGTTTCATTTTTGGAAGCCACGAGTCCCATGTTGCACTGTGTGAATTTATGAATCCCGTGGTTGTCCTGAGTCGTGAGACTTTCTGTGTCAGATGGAGCTGGCTCAGGTCACTGCTGGAAGCAGCCTGCTGGATGAATCAGCCTGTGGGAGAGGTGCTTTCTGGGCTGGATTCTCGTGGGCCAAAATACTGAAGAGATCAACTATCCTGATAAAATTCCCTTTGGTGGTAGTGGTGGTAAAGACTTTCTCATGCTCACATGCTGCCTGTGGTCTGGTACTGGTGTTAGACCTTTCGCAGGGGTGAGTTGAAGCTCTAGGCTAAAAGAGGGAGATACTGAGAATTTCTGAAAGAGGATTTTGCAACCACAGCCTCAAGGCTTTTACTACTCTGCTTTTGTCCAAACCAGTCACAGGAAGCACGTGTGCCTGTATTACATAAAAATAGCTTGGTAGGGATGCAGTAGTATTGTTTTTCTCCCACCAAAGAGCCTGTTAATTTTAAAGTTCAAATAATTTTTTGGTTACTGTGATGCCTGGAAAAGGGAGCCAGTGACTTCAGTTTTCATAGAGAGAGCTTAACATCCTCACGAATGTCAAAAGGACTTTCTCAGCATCTTCGTTTTTCCTCCATGTATATTTACTAAAGTAAATTTGAAGTAACTGTCAAAGCCTTCAGATTTGCTGAACCATTCCTTGTCCAAGCCAAGGGCTTTCCCAGTTTCATGCTGAACCTGTGGGTCAGCACAGACAGAATCCTCTGCTGACCCAGACAATACCTCACTTGCTGTGGTGGGTATCCTGTAGAGCCAGGAAATTTCTTTCACTTACTTCTTGAACCCCTGAAACTAAAATTGAAACCAAGGATGGTTTTTGGGGTCAAAGTCAGAAGGCACTTTGAGTTTTGCCCAGACTGATGGTAATCTCTTGTTCTGTATCGTTTTTACTGTCCAGCAGTTGGGTAACTGAAGGGACCTGCCTTTGGTAGCTGTCAGAAAAGGCTGGTGAGGTGGCAGGGTCTGGAGCAGCCACAGCAGCAGCACTGAGCTCTCCCTGGTCGGCTGCTCCATGAATTGCTGCACAATTTCTTTCAGGTTTCAAGCACCATTTAAACTACTTATACACCAGCAGCCAACAGCAACAACAGAAGATGCTACCCTGGCTTTGTATTTCAATCTTAATTAAGGGCAGCATAGCTAGCACAGAGTTCAGTAAAGATACACACAACAATTTGGTTTTTATAGGAAATGGATTTTGGGAGGTTGTTCCCAAAGTTCAGTGCTGCTAGCACAATGTGGTGTTTATATTGTAGTGCAGCTTAATGAGTATTAGAGATGAAAAATAGAGAAGGGCGAAGGAGCACTGAGTTAAAGAAGTGCCTACAAAACAAATAACAAGTGAGGGTGCTTGTTTGGTTTGGCTCATTTGTATGTATATGGCTGAATCAAGAAAACATACTTTATAAGGAACAGAGGAGACCTAATGTGCTGTTTATTGACACACGCACCGTGTTGGTGGTAATAAAAACAAATGAAACAGTGTAATTAGCTTTCACGTTAACAACAGGATTTAATGGGTGTTTATTGTCCACGGGGTGGTATTTAGAAACTTCCCCATAGATTCCCCATGATTAAATTGCCTCCCATAGTTCTCTTGGAAAAGTATGCATTTTATGCTTGTGAACAAAGAATGTCTTTGCATTCCAGAGGTAATTTTTAGGAATTTTCTGTTAGCTAAAATAATAGGGAAGATCCTTTTTTTTTTTGCATGTAACTCCTAGGACTGAAGTGATTCCCTGCATTATGTGTTCTCACACTGTAAGGCTTGCAGAAGGCTCTTGGCCACTTACTCTGACCTCCTGTTTGTTGCAGGTCACAGATTTTTGCCGTGGAGCATAGTAACTGAGCAAAGTGTTTTCTGGAAAAGCTTCAAGGGATGGCAAAATCTGTTACTTCAATAGCTTGTTTGAGTGATTCCTCACATTTCCACCAGTTCATGACTGATTTGTCATTTGACTTTGTCTGCAAGTTTGACTCTCAGTCCCTTGGCATTTGAATCTATCTGCTTCAAAATTTTAAAACATTTGGATGAAAATCTACAGTTTAAGCCTGTGACTAAAAATATATTGTAATTTTCCTGTATTTCAAATCCATGATCTCGCTGTTTTACAAAATCTCATCTATTCCTGCCTGGCCCAAATATTTTGTCTGTTTGGGAAAAGACCCACATGGTGTGTAATACCCATTCATTGCGTGATTTTTCCTTCAAAAAGAGACCAGAAACATACACAAACTGTGAGCACTGTCAAGGATCATTTACAGGTATCAAATCCAAGTATTTTGTCCATTCAGTCTTGCCCTAATCTCTGATCTTTAGCATGATTGGGGAGGTTTATATCTTCTTTGCTGACTGAGCCAAGAGCCCCTCAGAGATGAATATTCTACATGTGCATCTCCAGGCCAGAAGTTTTCTTGCTTGCTGTGACCAAGCAACAGAAGGCAGCTGTTAATGGGAGGTGCAAAACATCTGGATAACTTTGCAGCTGCTGAGGTGTTTTGTCATTAGGCATCTTGAGAGCAAATTCACTGTTTCCTTCAGCAGAATCAGCAAGGGAGTCTGGTATGTTCATCATTAACATGGGGAAGACAATGAAATACTGAATTTTTAAATCCTTTATAAAGAGATTGTATTCCTTCCTCCATTACTTTCCCACCTACATTTCTGTGCTATCACAGCAAAATTCTTCCTGTGCCCTGTTGCATTCCTGCGGTGCAGGTTTTCTAGTGAGGAAGCTGTAAAAACAGATGGATTTCACAGGAAAGGATTTGGTAAATCACTTGTGTAAAATAGGAGACCTTGACTATTCCTTTTTGTATCTTAATTGGTTTTTCTAAGAAAGTAATTTTGTCTCCCTTGCAGACAACTTCAGCAACAGCAAGCAGAACTGGAAGTACATCAAAGAGATGGGCTGTCATCCTATGACTTATCTCAGGTGAAATTTCTTTTTCTGCTTCTAATCATTTAAAATGTAAAGCACTAGCAGATTTCAGCAGAACTAAAAGTATATTGTGACTGTCCCTGAATTTCTTTTTGTCAAATACAGTAGATGGAATTACCTTCCTCTGTGTATCTCAACAGGTGCCTGTTCCGAGTATACCAGCTAATGTTCACGAGGGTGGAAAGTCTGTGGAAAAGCCTGATGCTATCTTCTCCCAAGAGAGAGATCCTAGATTTGCTGAGATGTTTGCTGGAATAACTGCTTGTAAGTGAATGTCCCTGATGTTTAATTTTTAATACTGTGTTAAGCTTGGTTACATGATGTAGAGCACAGCTTCGAGAGAATGAAGAGAAACTGCAACGTGGCAGGGAATTTTCTAAGTAGCATCAGTCTTTGGGACATTTCCTAGCATTTGTCATTAGTTGGTGTTCCCCTGAAGATGATAGGACTAAATTCAAGGAGGGAAGGATGGCTTTTGTATCACCAGAGCCACCCAGTTTTGATTTTCTTTTCATTTCACAGGGACACTTAAGGCAGTGCTCCTAGATACTAAATATACTGAGCTGAACTTTCCATTTCCAAGTATATATTTTCTCTCTTAAACAGCATATATGAATTAATTTCTCTAGATAGGGATGGATTAAGAAAGTTACCTTGTAGTCCTAAGGTCGGCTGCAGTTTTTTGTCCAATCACCAGCTTTTGTTACCACACTTTCAGCGGCATTTGCTGCCTTGAAGTGCAATAATATACTTGTTCTCTGGTCAATTGAGGCATCTCCAGTCATGTTACCTGGTGGTGAGGAGTCTTTGCTCTTTTTACCCCAACTTTTAAATTTGTTAGCAAATTATTTTAAGAGTGATAGGAATCTCAGAAACAGTATGTTGTTCTGCATTCCTTGGAAATTACTGTGAGGACAGAGTCCTTACTAAAGCCTTCCCTGAAGGATTTTCCAGCCCTGTTCCAAGAGGTAACAGCCACCTTGACAGACAGAAATCACTAAGACTGGCAGCTGAAGGGATCACCCAAAATACATCTGTAGGAAACCAAGCTCTTTAATTCCACTGCTTATGGAAGAATTCGTTGATTGTTTATTGTTCTTAACTGTCCTCACTGAAAAAGAGGAATTTTTACATTTGTTTTAAATAAATCAATGTGCAAGTGTCATGCAGTGTGTGGAGGAAACGACCCACAGGGTTTGACTCTAGGGGTGTTGGAAGGTGACCTCACTCCATTGGTTTCTTATGTCTGGATTGGCTTTTTCAAATGGAGAAGACATTGTAACTACAATATATACTTGATATTCTGTCCTCCTGTTGCTAGGACTTCTCTGCTATCCCTGTTCATCCTTGTCTGTTTACTCTAAGAGTGAAGTCAACATCTGAGGCCGTAAAAGGGGTCCATTAGAAGGTAGCAAGACTCCAACCCTGAACACCAGAATATGTTTTTCCAAGCAAGAACATCTTGCTTTCTGGCTGCCTTATTGGCTCTTTTTCAGGCAGCTCTCAGCTGTTTGTGGGGAGGGGTTAGGGTTAAGGGTGTCGCAAGCTGTGAGGTAGCTGGGAGGTTATGTTCTTGGAAATGCCATTTCTCTTTCCATTCTTATCAATTTACAGGCTGTGCTTTTTTTGGGACATTCTCCCTCTCTGAATTTCTCGTGGGAGCTGTGATCAAGGTCTCCTCTGAATGATAAAGGATGGTTCACAGTTAGGGATGAGATACCCTGTCCAAAACCAATATTGACAAGCCTGCATGCTGCCTGCCAGACATTTGCATTATGTTGATACCTGATCTTGTTCTCTGAAAACTTGGGTTGACATAGGGAGATTGTTCCTATAATTGCATGTAGTGGCCACACATAATTAGAACTCCAAACCTTGGGAGAGGAAGCCTGGCTTTACCGATTCATGTAAGTGCTTTGAAGCACTGGATGGTGCAGTTCTTAGAGAGAGATTTGTTCTAGAGGCAGAAACATTGGAAATACTTGTCCTGGAGAAGCTGGGAGAAGGGACATCACTGACCAATACAGTGCAGAGTTTAGAGAGAAACAGGTAAAACATGCAAAAAAAAAAAATAAAAAAATCAGTGCTGTAGCAAAGGTGAGAGAAGAGAATTGTGTAAAGCCCTGAGTAGGAGTACAGCTGGGAGAGATGTGGGCCAGATTCAGAGGCTAAAGAGCATTCAGGGTAACTCAGGAAGGAGAATTAGCTGCTTGCTATTAGTTTAGCTGTTCCCTTTGTCTTGGCCTCATCCTGTGGCACAGACCCTGGTAGCTGCCATGGCAACTCTGCTGCACTTGAGGAATTCCAGTTCATTTGGGGCGCTCTCAATTTTTCTGATGCCTTGTTCTCAAATATCTAAAGCACCCACAGGATTTTGGCTCAGTCTCTTCCAACCCTGAGAGTTTGGTGTCCCTGCAAAGGGTGGCCTTAGAGAATGGGACATCTCATGCAAGAATGACATTACTGCAGAAAAAGACAAATTCATCTGTTCTTCTTCTCAGAGATATCGTAACCCATTCTCAATTCTTCTTACTATATACACAGCCTTCTCTAGACCTTGTCCCCACTTCTCTGGTTGGTTTTTTTTTTTCAAAATATGACAGCATAATTTTGCAGTCCAGCCTTGTATCAAGGTTTGACCCTGGCCAAATGCCAGGGACCTACGTCTGCTCTCTATGCTCTCTCCTGCCGCAGCTGTGCAGAGGACAGGAATCAAACTGACACAAACACACTGGACTCATGAGTTGAGATGAGGCATTGGTGGGGAGGGGACGCACGAAAACATGAGCAAACAGGAGGAAAACTTAAGTTGCAAAGTGATTTATTAACCTAACAGAGTCAGAGGATAAATGAGAGGTAAAAATAAGCTCTTAAGACATCATTTCTTCACTCACCCCCCTTCCCTCTTAAGACACCATTTCTCAGCTCACCCTCCTCCCTCTTTCACACAACCAACAGCTCCGGGGTGGGGCAGGGTATGGGGGTTTCCCTTTGGTCAGGGTCAGTCCACCNCCCCCTGGACTCCATGGGCTGCAGGGGGACCACCTGCTTCCCCCATGGTCTTCACCACGGCTGACAGAGTGTTTTCAGCTCCAGCGCCTGGAGCCCCTCCTCCCCCACCTTCTCCACTGACCTTGGTGTCTCCATGTTGTTTTCCCTCACCTGTTTTTACCTCCTCCTTCTCCTCTGGCTAAAAAGAAGTGCATACACCCATTGTTTTGATTTCTTCTTAAATATGCTTTCACAGAGGTGTAACCAACATCTCTACTTGGCCCAGGTTTGGCCAGCAGCATGTCCATCATCTTCAGAGCCATCAGAGAGTGGCTCTGCTGGACAGGGTGAAAAACTTCCAGAACCTTCACACAGGACACACAGGAGCCATCTTTGTGCCCCTCCCTACCCACTGGCAAAAACTGGGCCAAGTAAAACCACCACACCTTGGTTTCTGTGCTGGGCAGTAGGTAGCCAGTGAGGAATTTCTACAAATTTCTACATTACAAAGGACAAGCAATGACAGCTTGCATCAGTGGCAATCATATTCCCTCTCTGCGGTTCCTGTGAGGGAATTTGAGGTGACTTTTTTCTTTTGGGAGGAAAGCTTAGATTCTTGTTAGGAACATAATGTAAGAACAACTTAGGTAACAGAGAAGAGCTGGTGTGTGTTGGAGGCCTTTGGTGAGTCACTCTCAGGAGGTCTCTAAAAGCTAGGGAAACCTAAAAAAAATCTAAACACCTAAAAAATACTTCTGTTACTTGTGAGCTGAGTGGGCCTTTTGTCCAAGAGAGCATCCTGTGAAATGAGTGGGAATCTGAAAAGAGCAAAGGGGAAGATGAGGAGGCAGACTTGATTTCTAGGCCTGTCAGGTACACAGCAACAAATGATTGCAAAACCATCAGTGAATTGCAGGGTGTTTTGCACTTAGAGGGAAGATGGAGAAAGTGAATAAAGGGTGGTGTAGCAGACCTGTAAATTTTTTAAAGAAAAGTGGTAGTGAGATTTTCCTGGGCTTTGGAATAATCCACTGCCAGAAAATTAAATTAAGGGACCAAATCGTGCTGTTTACCCAATCTTGATTCATTCAATTAGAGATTGATCTCCAGTTGCCACATTAGGAGTAGACTATAAAAGTTAATGACATCTCTTTGTACGTGTTATTCACTACGCTCATTTGTCTTCCCCCCCTCTGGGGTGCTGCTTTCATCCTATTTCATGGCTCCCCCAAGCCACATAAGGACAGCAGATTCCACCAGAGACCTGCATTTTGCATTGCCACAGCTCAGGTGTGCAGGTCTTGCTGCACTCAGAAGCAAAGTGCCTGCAGCCACCTGTGGTGCTGCGATGCAGGTGGGGCTGCAGGTTGTCACCCCGAGATGAGCGGCAATGCCACCAGGCTGCCGGAGCGGTGGGTGCTGCTCGGGCTGTCCCGAGGGAAGCCGAGTCACCTGGTTAGGAGAGGGGCTCTTGGACACCCTTCCTGGGGTTCTTTAACCCAGCAGGGTGGGGGCCCTCAGCTGCCACCTCAGTGCAAACAGTCTGTGGTAACAGCGGTGGAGCTGGAGGGCTTTTCCTGGTGCCAGAAACGCACCCTCACTGACCACAGAGGTGCACGTGCATCACACCTTCCTGAGACCAGGCTCGTTTCCTGTGACATCCCTCCCTCCCCCTGGGCAGACCCTCACGCCTCTCTTCCAGAAAAGCTGTGTTCCCCTCTCCAGTCTGGGCCAGGGGGCCATGCACCCCTCACTCCCCACACTGTTCAGTCAGGAGCAGCTTCCAGCAGGTCTGGGCTGTGTGGCCGGAGGGCACAACCAGCACAATGCTCCGTGCAAACAACAGCATCAACGAGGCACAGCCTGGGAGGAGGGTATTAAGGAGACTCAAACCAGTTGTGCCTCTGGTTTCATATGGAATTGTCATGCACCTTTTGTGTCATTCCTAATGTGTTCCACAGGGCTTCTTCGTGAAGCTTGAAGAAAACTTCATATATACATTGCAATTGTCTTTAAATAGTTTTTCCTTCATAATCTCATCCCCTAAATTAATTTTTTTTCTGTGTTTTGTTTTTCTCTTGTAGCAGATAAAAAAATGATGGCCTCTGCATCCACAGCAGGAAACCAGCAGCTTTACTCACAGGGAAGCCCATTCCAGCCAGGACACTCGGGAAAGACTTTCAGGTATTTAGTCCAGATCCTGAATGTATCAGTTTCTGTCTGAGAGTGGTACTGTCCCCCTTCTTTGTGGTGGAAACAAAACCAACCCAAGGTGCAAGGGCTTTCTTTACATAAATGAATTTTACTCTGTGTGCACTTCACTGCTGGTGATGCCTCAGCACTTACTGTGGGCTTACGAGCTGAGATTATTTGGTTGTCTCTCTTAAAAATATTGTCTGGTTAAGTAGGCACTTCTTGCTGTGATAATGAAATTGGGAAAAAACTAAGAAGCAGCAACAAATTCTGAAGGGAAATAACTCTGAGAGGTGATGGGACAGGTTCAGAGATCTGATGAACATCCTCACCACTGTCTTACTGGAGTTTCATTCTGCTGTTCAGACCAGCCAAGGCTGTGAAAGTGAAGGAACGGCCATTCCGAACCTCTCACTTCCAGGAACTGGAAAACACTGGCAAACACTGATTTTATTTGAACCAATGTGTTCTTAAAGTTGTAATTACTAATAATCTCAGAGAGAAGAAATAAGATCCATATGAGTGTGTTTTGTCAAATTAAAACTAAGTGTAACTTGGGGAGATACGACAGTAAATTAAAAGGTCTTTTAGTTTGATATTGTGTATTACTGGGTGGCTGACTTGCCATCTTGGGGTTTGGCGTGTGTTCTGTTCATTTCCTATGTTAATTCCTGATGTTTAACTATAGCTTTTTTCCAACTGCTATTCTGTTTCATCAAGTAATGGCTTGCTTTCCTGCCAGCATTTCCACTCTCACTGAACTGTCCTCTTTGAATAATCTCCAGCCTGGCCCATTCAGTCACTGAGCCTGGGCAGCCTCTAAGGCATTATTCTGTAGAATCCTGGTTTCAAAGGACATGTTCCAGATACAGTCCAAGCTCCTTAGATGACAGGACTTGCCAGTCCAGCTGAGAAGGTGTTGGCAGTAAGGCCAGCCCTCCATAGCAGCTCCTGTGTGCTCCAGCCAGATTTAGATGGACTTTCTGGTCTACATTTCCCTCTTTGGAGATTGTGTGATAGTAAAAAATAAAAATAAAATAGTTTTTTTTTTAAATTATGAAAACTCTACAAAGAATTCCTAAACATACACTTTGCTTTTAAGCAGCTTGAGAAAGCCAGGATAACAACTCTGATATTCAAATGCCTGCCACGTTTTGCTTACACTCTGGGAGGGATTCTGTCAGCCTTCTCCAAGGATTCAGATTCCTGCTTTCTCTCTGTTCAGCTTTGTTTACTTCTTTTCCCAAGCTGCTCTCTTTCTTTGTAAAATTGTGAAAATAAACAATAGGGAAGGGATTGGAGAAAAGAACAAGCTGTTTCAGTGGATGCACAAAAGTGGTTTTGTGTACTGTCATCATTTATATTCATTAATATATTACATGTAAAAAAATATGTTTTTATATATAAAAATACAGTCACAATGTGTGGCTGTGTAGATTCTGTTGCTCAAGACTTCCATGAGAATAAAATGGTAAATTGGAGCCGTTCCTTCATAAAATATTTCTTAAAATTAGAAATTTCTGGGCATTTTTCTCTAGTGAAATTCAGTAATTAGGAAACTGCTATCATATTTTAAAAAATAATATTATTATCATTATTGTTATTGTTGTTGTTATTGTTATTATTGCTACTACTACAACAACAATGTTAGTTTCAGTTCCTGTCTTGATTATTCTTTTGCCTGGCTATATAACTGCACGTTCTTCTTTAGCATCAGTCAGTGAAAAAAGAATTAAAAGCCCACATTTTTAATATGTACCACATATTTCTTCATATCCCAGGCAGGAAACAAATAAGGAAGTGTGTATTATAAGTATCATCTTTTGTGCCCAACTTAATTTAGAATGGCATTTAAGCAAATGCTTAAATACTGTTGACTTTAAGCACACATTTATGATGAAGTACCTGCTTGAATAGTCTCTGCAAGCAGGATTTTTAATGTGTTAAATATTATACTGCTGTGGGGCTAAGTGTACATACACCGTGTGTGGAACTGTTTTTATTCTTAGCAGCCCTTTCCAAGAGATTACTGAAGTCCAATTCAAAATCATTTTGCCCACTGTGTCTATTAGAATTGGCATTTTAGAATGCCAGTATGTTTCATAGTTTTGTGATGGTTTTCAGCCATTTTTTTATCAAGATAGATTGAATAATTAGTTTTAATGTATTGTCAGTATTTCTGTATCTGGAATACAATTTGTGCATTGAGGGTATGCGCTACAACTGAGGCTCTGTCTCTGTCCTGGACCTTTAGTTCGTCTGTGGTGCACGTGCCTGGTGTCAATGACATCCAGTCCTCCTCATCGACAGGCCAGAACCTGACCCAGATATCCCGGCAGCTAAACCAGAGCCAGGTGGCCTGGACAGGAAACCGCCCACCATTTCCAGGACAGGTATTGATTTAAAGTGCTTTATTGTCATGGTCATTAAAGACTTGCGATCTCTGCACTTTCTACAAAAGAGTTGGTAAACCCCATTTATAATGGGGGTGTAATTAATTCTAAGTTTGAAGCTCTGTTAAAATGCAAATTACATGAAATATTCAAGTTTGATCTGGATAATGCTGCTCTGAATCACTCCTGACTTCCCATTGTTTGGCAGGCTGGATTGGCATGTTTGGGGTGGTCACTAAATAGTTTTTCATTAACTGAATTTTTTTCCATATTAATCACTGATTCTTCCCAACCCTCATTGTGTCATGGTTATCTGTCATACCTGGTTAATGAAACTGAATTGTAACATTGTTTCTTTAAATTATGGAAGGTGCTGAAAATGACTCAAACAAATTACTCATCCTTGTACTGCACAAATTCTGTCCAAGTCAACGAAGTCTGTATGTGAGTGTAAGGAAACTGGAATTCTTTCATCCATCTTAAAGTAAAATAGAGCTAAGCCTTGCAGAAGTGACATGCCGAGCTCTCACTGCCATTATGGAAACCGTCAGAAATGTACAATTTCGTAGCTTGGAACTAAACTGAAGACTTAATAGCATCTTCCACATGTTATATGCCTGTTGGGATCTGTTTTCCTCCTCCAGCTCCCCTGCATTTGCCCGAAAATCATAGAATCATTAGGTTTGGAAAAGACCTTTATGATCACCAAGTGCAACCATTAACCCACTGCTGCCAATTCCACCACTAACCCACATCCCCAGGTGCCACATCTACACCTCTTTTAAACACCTCCAGGGATGGTGACTCAGTCTCTTCCCTGGGCAGTCTCTTCCTGTTCTTGACAACCCTTTTGGTGAAGGAAATTTTCCTGCTGAGAAATGATGGGAAGTGGCTCAGTGAGCACTTTTACCAGCTCCCTCAGTGCCCTTGAGTGGATCCTGCCCCACCCCATGGACTTGAGTGTGTCTGAGCGGGGTAGCAGGTTGCTGACCTTTTCCTTTGGGTTGTGAGGGCTTCATTCTGCTCCATGTCCCTCTCTTCCAGGGAAGAACAGCTTCATTTGCATGAATTGATTGTCAGTAACAGTGCAAGTCATTACAGGTATCCAGAGAAGTCATCACCTTTAATTTCTCTTGCTGGGATTGGTTAGGCAGCGAGTTTTTCTTGGGACTGCTGGACTTGCTCATAATGTGGGAAATGGTTTATAATCAGGTTCTGTCTGTACGAGACATTAGCACATGGCTTTGGATAGAACACTTCCCTCCCTTTAGTCTCAGTGTACAAGCTGTACATGTCTCAAAGCAGCCTCTGTGGGGTTTAATCATTTGTGTGACATTCTGGGACATCCTGCAACAGAGCCATTATGGAGGTGAAATGACAACAAGCTGGATTTTAGTACCTTTGAATTAACTCAGCTGCCCAATTAAAGCAATGTTAGACTGTTTCTTCCCTTCTACCAGGACTTGGTGATTCACCCTCCCAAGCCTTTTACAAGGCAAAATAACTGCTGCCTTTATTTCATAGGCAGGGAGAGAAAGCAGCTTGTCAGCTTTGAAACTTCTTCGGCCGTTTAGTCCCAAGCACTGGAGACTCTGGTCTGAGACCTGCCTGTGTCCTGCAAGACATTCAGAGAACTGATTTTACTGTGGCACTGCAAAATCAATACACCTGGGAAATAAAGATGAATCCTTCATACCTGTTCAGTTTGAGATTAATCCTCATAACGGTGGTGAAGGAAATCCTGCTTTTCCAAATAGATCTGATGCAGAGTACATGTCAGATAATTTGCAGGAGAACTGTAAGTGTTGGTTTACAGTCTGTTGTATTCCTTCTGCAGCAGTAAGCTGTCTTGGACAGAAATGAAATATAGCTGAGACAGGAAAAAACGTGCCTGTTGGCATCCACAGAGTTTATTTAGTCTTTGCTTGATGTTGTAAACAGTGATTCTGCTGTGCTGTTCCTCAACAATAAAACTTTTCTCCTTCTTTTACCTTTTATTCCTTAGCAAATTCCATCTCAGTCTGGCAAGGCCCAGTCGTCTCCCTTTGGCATTGGAACAAGTCACACCTACCCAGCTGATCCATCGTCCTACAGCCCCCTGTCCAGCCCAGCCACCTCTTCCCCGAGTGGGAACGCCTACTCCAGCCTAGCCAACCGAAGTGCAGGCTTTGGTAAGTTTTAAATGAGGTAACACAGAAATAAAACTTTGGAGCATTTACTTCTGCAAAATTCCTCCAACCTGTTCTTTTGGTGGGTCAGTGGAGAAGCCCAGGTGGTGAAAGGGTTTTGCTTTCTGCTGCTGAGTAGAGAGGACAGAGCTGACCTGTTCCCTCCATGCTGCATCTCCTCCACATCCTACACACTTTAGAATATTGTGGCATTTTATGGCATGAGGGAACTTTTTTGGTTTTTTTCCAGTAAATGGTGTCATGAAAGATTCAGAAGTTGCTTGTATCGCTAGTAACCACCCTCCCACGTTGTGGTCAGCTTGTTCAATTTCTTTCAGCTTCTCAGGAGAACATTTAAAAGGCACAAATTTGCGATTTTTTTCATTTTTTATCTGCTTCATGGTGATGTCCTCTTGCTTAGAGATTGCATGTTGGTGTTCGGCTTTTGTTTAGAAGCGGGATTTATTTTGTACCTCCACTGCTACTAACCTAATCAGAGTAGGTGCCATGTTTTGAAATGGTTTTCTTTTCCTATTACATGCTAATTTAGTGCATTTCAGACCGTGATCCAGTAGGTAACCCCTTGATAAGTTTTCTGCCGTCCACCAGAAAAATAATATTCAAGAGTGAAAAAATAGAGTGGTTTCCATGAAAAATGTCAGTAGGGGATAATAATGTGCAATTCCAAACAGCACAGGTAGCAGTGTGCTATTGTGTGTTGTTTTCTCCTGTCCCTGGGGAACAGACCTGGTGCAGACCCCCCTGGCACAGACCTGTGCCTAGAGAAAGGGCATTGAGATGGAGCTCTTCCCACACAGCTTATTGCTGCCTCCATTTCCATTTCCAACAGGCATTGTACATTTGTTTATGAGACAGCCTTGTATTTCAGGCTTAAGCTACTTGGCAAGAGCCCTTTCACTTAATGAGAAACATCTCCTGACCTACATCAGTTTGGGTGCTATTAATAACCCAGCCTTCACGGAGACGAATGGCTTCGACCGCCGGCTGGCAGGAGCTGTGCTGCTGAAAAGAAGCATCATTTGCTTCACTCAGTTAATTTCAATATATTGTTCTGAGGGGAAAAAAAATAGCCCAAAACAAACTTGCAGCTTTCTTTTAAAGGGTAACTTAGAGGAATTTTATTTTGGCCCTTAAAATGTCTGCAGGGTTTTTGAGTCAGCTGAATTACTGGTTGTGGTAATGTCAGTAAGGGAAGAGCTGTAATCATCTACTTTGGATGTGATAGAATGCATCACTACAGCCTGTTTATTTTCCTGTAAAATGTTCCCTTTATCTGTTTTGCATGGCTTAGCTGGTAGCCAAAGGGACTGGGTTAAACGTGTTTCTGTATTTTCTGAAGTCATGACTGAGTAGTGGCTGATTTGACATGATTGAGTCTGGCTATCAAAGACTTGGCTTAGCACAGGTGTGGAAGTTTGGCAGAGGAAATTTGGCACCTGTGGCAGAGGATGCTGGTGATCAGGAAGAACCAGATATACTCCGCTTGATCCTCTGCTGTGAGAGGGAAACAGACAAAAATAACTGGAGCAGTTATATAGAAAAACATTAAAAAAATTAAAAATAAGAAGAAAAAAGAAGAGGAAAATGTTTGGAGGAAAAGCATAAGCCTGGTGGCAAGCTTTCTAAAGTGCTAATTCTTAGGAGATGCTGTAACTAATGAATGGAAAATTATCAAAAAATATTATAATTCAGTGTCAGTCTGTAGAAATGCAGGTAAAATGAGTCCATCTTAAGTGTAATCTGTTATTGTACTCATGAAAAATGTATGTGTAATAGGTAACCAAATTAATGTGTGGCAACATGCTTTTTACTATTTAGAAGAAATTATTCTCCTTGAAATCATCATTTCAAGTGTATTTACCATAAAGCCTTCCTATTCATGTTACTCTGTCAAATGTAGATGGCCTCAGACTTTTTGGAAAGTATCACCATATTGACAGGATAATAATTTGCTATGAACTGCCTATTAAATAAATCACTTTAGAGCTGTATCATTGGAGGACAAGACAGTCCAGCAATGCCTGTATTTAATCAGCAAGGCTGTTGTCTGTTTATCATAGTGTTTCCACATCTGCTTAAAAAATCCTGGATCTGCTTACATGCTTCTTAGATGAGCAGCAAACTGTGCAGCCACTGCTCCACAAGAATTCAGTCTTTGAAGAGAAAGAGCATTCAGATGGTGAAGTTTAATTTTTAAGTGAAATGGAAAATACTTCCTTATTATTGATTAAAAAACAACGGGGGCATGCTTGAAAATTGTCTTCCAGTGCCTGGCTGACCGTGTCTCTGTGTTTTGCTCTGGGCAGTTCGCCTGCAGCCCTGGCCGTGGGCTTTGCTCTGGGGCTGAAATTCCCTCCAGCTTCCTCCCCGTGGGGCTGGTGTCACTCAGGACCTCTCTCCAAGGCTTCTTTGCAAATCCAAGCACTGATGGGTGATGCCCCAAAACAGGCAGCTGTTTTGGAGGAGCTGCTCTCTGACTTGTGCCCTTTCTTCCCCCATGCAGCTGAAGGTGGCCAGAGCAGCGGGCAGTTCCAGGGGAGACCTTCCGAGGTGTGGTCGCAGTGGCAGAGCCAACACCACAACCAGCAGAGTGGTGACCAGCACTCGCACCCACAGCCCAGCCAGACCGAGGTGTTCCAGGTGAGGAGTGTTCAGTGAGCCCAGAATCCCTCTGACAACCCCTCAGTTCTGATTTAGAGCTGTGGCCCTCGAGGATCAGGGTGCAGCAGGGCCTGGAGCACTTCACTCCTGCTGTGTGGTGCCACAGGTCTGCACTGCTTTTAGCTGCCCTTAGCTACTGAGGTGGTTTGGGTTTCTGCCACATGACAGCATCTTTGCTGAGGTAAAAGGCTGTTTTCCTTTCTCTTTGCAGCCTGTACTTAGGGCTTACATCTTTTGCAGAGAACCCATGAAGTATTCCCAGGTGGAGTGTCTGTCTTATCTTGGTGCTGGCCTCTGACATCTCTAGTTCAATTAGATATCAATGTCGCTCTCTTTGAGATTTCAAGCAGGAAAGGAGTCTGATAGTGCATAGAAGATAGTTGCCAATATTTTTTTAATGTTAAATCCAGTGAGATATCAAAGAGGTGGTAAACAACCATCTTCAGCTACCTAATTAAGTATAATTCTGAGCCTTCACCACAGATAGTGAAGTCCTTCTATAGAATAGGACTTTGTAACTTGACTAATAACGTATCTGTCCTTGTATAACTGGTTTTTAAAGTAGATGAAGAAGACAGTTTGCAAGAAAACAATGCAGATAAATGCAGGAAAGGCAGTTGAAGCCCCAAGCAAGGTTTAGAAGTGAGGCACCTCCTTATCTTTTAGAAAGTAAGTTCACCTGCCAGACTGGGCTCTTGTGTGGCTGCTTGCAGGAGCACTGCAGAAGAGATGTGAGCGTGGGAATGCTCCCATGTGGATGAACCATTGCTTTCACACAAGAACAAACAACAGCACTTCATCTGGAATAACTGCCTGTCTGTGTGCTCTTAGCCCACGGCACAGGCAGAATTGGTGTCTGTTGCATCTCAGTGTTAGCTAAGTTTAATCACTATCCAAAAGGAAATTAGGGTAATTCCAGTGGAGCTGATGGCAGCATGGTTTGATGGCCAACAGAAACACAGGGTTCCAAGCAGTGTCTTGCTTGTGTCTTAACAAACTTCTCCTGAAGTTAGTGGAAAGGATGACCATGGGATAAATGGAGACCTGGGCTCATCTGCAGAGCCCTTGGAGATGAGTGTGCATTTGGAGGGAATTAAGATAAATAGCTGGATGTAATAAGAAACTTGGATGAGTTTAAAGGCCTCCAAGAAGTTGCTTGGATTGTTTGTGCCCCAAGCCAGCCCTGGGTTAGCTGGGCTTAAAGAGAGAGGCAGACTGGAGAGGAGACCTTGTTGGATCTCTGCTTGAGGAGACTTCGCTGCAGAGGCCCCAGCTGCAGAAATGGCTTCGGAGATGCAAATGTAGACAGGAGGGTGCAGCTACAGATTCCCTTTGGCTGGGAGTGAATGTAGGAGAACATCAAACGAGTACAAGTTTTGGTCAGAAAACGAAGGCTGACCCTTGGCAGCTCAGACGCTGCCAGTTGTGCTCACAGTCTCTCTCCCCGCGTTGACAGGGATGCTGTGAAGACCTCAGGTGGATTTTAATCAGTCTTTGTTTTGGGGGAACTTCCCAGTATGCAGCAGCTCTCAGTTGTTCTTTCACAGAGCAGATCCCGTGAGCTTTCTTACTTGTTTTTTTGGTTTTGTTTTATTGTGAGGATAATGAGCCATCCCTGGCAAGACTTGGCTTTGCGGTAAGAGCTTGTTATTGTAAGGACTAACAGGAAAAGCAAGCGTAAACTCTGGTTTTCCCAGCAAGGGATATCTTTTCCCTGTGGCTTCAATCTCCGGCTGAGAGGAAAGGTTGAGTATTTTTTGAAGCCTCCTGCAGAGACCTCACTTGGCTCAAGACACATGAGAGCAATTACCACAAAATCCCATTTCTCCTGAGAAGTTCCTGCTATTTCCTCTGCCTCTGTGCATTCATGAAGGCTGCTTGGGCATCTTGTTAGCTGGGGTGGATGTCCAATCCTGGGTGTTCCACAGAGCACTGTTCACCTAGAGAGTGCTGGTGAGGATCTGAGACCTCGCCCCAGCCCATCCTTACCCAGCAGGAGGTCCAGGGTGTGAGATGTTGCACACTTCCCATGCAGTGAAACCAGAGAGTTTGCTTCTCTGCACAGGTAGCTGCCCATTACAAGGGGAACTGTTTCAGTATGGGAGGAGTAGGAGGCAGCTCAAATGTGTTTTATTCAGAGGAGCAATCCAGAGTTTCTGCCCTGCTTAGCCCCACCTCTTGTTCAGAAACAATCCAGCAAAAGATAAGTAGCTTAGAAACCTTAGCCCAGCCCTCTGCACAGGTCTGGGTTTCACCTTACTTATCTCAACTTGGCCTTTTCTGGTTTTACACTGAAAAGATGGACAGGAAACAGTTTGTGTCTGGATAATGTGTTAGCAAGTGACACTTTGATTTTTCCTTATCGTGCAGGACATGCTGCCAATGCCGGGGGATCCGACACAGGGTACTGGCAATTACAACATCGAAGATTTTGCTGACCTGGGCATGTTTCCACCATTTTCTGAGTAGCTTGCAAAGCAGAAATGAAAATTCTTCTCCTCCAAGGCCATTTCAGTGTAATTTTGGCGCTGCTTTTTCTGTGTTGCATTTCTGTAGAAGCTACTAAACCAGAAGACACACTTCTCATGTTTCAGATAGTGGTGTAGGGCTTGCTCTCTCCTCCTTGGGGTGCGTCAGTGCCGACAGAGGAGCTCCAGCACTTGTTAGTGTTCATTGACAGCTCCTTTTTTTTATTTTTATTTTATTGTCATCTACCTCAGAGATAAAAATTTTGCTTGTTTTAAAAAAAAAAATCTCTGAGTCTCAAATATTTGAATGTGAATGATACATAATATTTCCTTTGAATGGTAATTTTTCAATAGATAACGAAGTAACAAAGACTAACAGAGAAAAGGTAAGGTCATGTCTCGTTACAGTGCCTACCGCTCAATTTCGATGCCTTGCTTTAAGCTTAAGTTTCTGAAAGCAGACACAATATTCTGTTTTCTTTGATTCTTGTAGATTTTAGGTCACTTTAAATGTTGAGATTACGCAACATAATGTAGGCCTCTCTCACCAGAAGATTCAGCTCTGCCTTTTCTAACTTAAACTTGAATGTGTGTACATTTTGGTACTTTATGTATATCTTGTGCTGTATGAAGTGATTTCCTGTACTGGTTTCTTTTGCCTTTACAAAGGGTCCATTCTGGAGTGTACTGAAAAGGTCGATGATGTATGTGAAGGATTTGAATATCGTGGGAGTCTCCATCACTTCACATAGGTGTTCTTACTTTTAATTCAGGTGGTTCTCTATTCAGAACAAACATTTACTTACATAAGCTATTAGTCTGGTTTTGCACTGAATTGAGGCCTATAACCTTGTACATTTCTCACTGGCTGCTTTAATTATTATTGTTCTTGCTTTCCCAAAAATATTGCCTCTTAAAAAATGACTGTAAACACATCGAGATTGCATTTTCTATATTAGCTGCATTTCCTTTCTGTGAAGTACTTTTTTATATAACTGTGAAACCTCACATTTTAACAGTGCAGGGTGGTGGCCTGTTACTAGGAAATCATTCAAGCTCATTTGCTGCAAGCGGTGAGATGGTTTTGTAGTGTATAATTTTTTTAGAGTGAGTTGGTAATAGATACTGATTGGACTATTGTCCACTGCATATACAGTGATAACTTGAATTTTTGCTTGGATTCCCAAGCAAATGCTTCTGTTAAACCCTGTTAACCCTATTCCGTTAAATATGGGATTTTCAGCTTTCCAAGTTTGTTGAGGACTCTTGACTGCTCTGAATGCCGTATGCTTTTGCACAGAGGTAAGTTAATTTGGACGAGTCACCTGCCATATGTCTTCATCAGAGATGTGGTAGGAATCTTTTTATTCAGTATTTCATATGCATGATGAGTTACAGAGGTTGGATTGTAAGGATTTTATCCTGATCATTTCTTCTGGGGTGGGAGGAGAAGGAATTACCCCTGAGTTGCTGCATGCAGGTTGTTCATAACCTCTGAGGTTGCGTGGTGGTAGCCAGCCTTGCAGAGGAGGAAGGGGCAGCTTCCCTCAGCTTTTGCACATTCAGGGGCCGTCATGGACCTTGAAAGAGCAGCCCCAGGGCAGAGCCCCCATCCAGAAGATCTCATGTGTGCAGCGATTCACAGGATTAAGCTCTGCCTTCTCCTAGCCCCTCTCAAAATCTGGGATGTCTCTGAGGGGGAACATGGCACACATCACCACAGTCCATCTTGTTGGGATAACATCCCGGGGAGCAGGCAGGCCCTGCCCCACAGCCCACTCTGGCCACGCAGGGTTCGTGGTGAGTGTGGCCAAGGGACACAGCTGGGGCTGTGCCCGTGGGACTCTGCTGGCCCAGCCTTCTCCCAGATCAGCATGCAGTGTTCAGTAGCCAGCAAGAGTCCTTCTTATTGTTTCTCTCACTAAATCTGGGACCAATCTCTTACCCTATGTGCAAATGGGGCTAGGGACTCTTTTTTAGGACGGTTTTGTGTATCTCCAAATGCAGTGCTGGAGGGGCCTCAGATCTCCTGGTGTGTGCTTGCCTCACCAAATTGCACTGAGAACAAACAAAAACCCTCGTATCTCTTCTCCCCCAGAGATCAGGAAAATACCATCTTAGGTGAGCAAGCCATGTGCTTACGCACTCCTCTTTTAAATACACGGATGTATATTTTCTTGGAGCCATCTCCCTTTGCCTTCACGCTGCTCAAATGAATGACTGCTCATGGAATTGGACATGCAAAGCTCTGCTGCCTCAGAATAAAATTCACTGGTGTGTCTGGGAGGTGCCTGGGTGCTGCACCAGTGAATGAGGTGCTCAGTGTCTCTGCAGGGTTTTGAAAGGGGCTGATCTGAGGGAGGGAGCAGTACGTGAACAGTTTGTGTCTCTGCACAGAAGATGCTTGACATGATAAATGTCAGTTCTTCTGAAATTTTTATAAATTTCTCCATAAAGTGAATAATGAATTGAAAAAGTGCTGTTCCTCTGTTTTATTTTACCCAACAAACTGCTTTAAGTATATTTATAATTTATTTTACTTCCTGAAATCAATTGAAAAATAAGGGTTTTAAAGTAATTTTCTTTCTCCTGACATCAGCAAGGATAACTTCCTCAGTGTGTCGTGGGTTTTATGCTACTGGAGAAGGCTTCCCATGTACAGATTTTGGTTGTGCAGTTAGAAGTGCACTGTTAGAAGAATTTTAAGCACATCTCTCCTTTTCTTCTTGTTTTTTTGAAGTCAGTACACCTGAGGGATCAGAGCATGGACTGCTTCTCACCTTGTGGGTTCCTCCTGCCTTTCTGGCGGGGAAAGGTGATGGTTGCTCTGTTAAGGGCTGTCTGGATAGTGCCAGGTTTGGGTTTTCCCTGTCAGCCATCCCCTGTTTCTGTTGTGCCATCCCGAGCCAGTGCTTTATTCTTGGCATTTCCACCCATCCCCTGCTCCTCTCCCGCTCCTGGCCATCCCATCTCCCCCAGCACTGTGGGAGGCATTGGGTTGCCATTCCCAAGCCAGAGAGGAGGGAGCACTGAACGAGTTGGGCACCTCTGTGCTTGTGAGCAAGCGAACGCTGCAGGTGAGGCTTTGCTCGTGCTGCTCGTGCCCTGGCCCCGCCGTGCCCGGGGGCTGCTCCTCCCAAACAGCCGCTCCAGGTCTTGTGGCTGGCAAAGCTGTGTAGCCTTGGCTGTGCTGTATCTTTCTATCACGTGTTTGGTTACTAAAGCCACTTAACTTAGCCTATAGCTGCAGTTATAAGGTGCATTGGGAATGCTGATGTTTTTATTATGTGCTGTCAGTGTAGCTTCGTTGGCACTTTGGCTTCCAATTTCCAGAATTTTGTAGGTGGTGGATTTCTCATTTCTTTTGTGTTTTTTTTCTAATCTGGAAATAAAGCTGTGATTTCTGATCGAACTGTTGCTAACACAGTGTTTCTTGAAACGGAATCTTTTGGGTTTTAAACTAATGGAGCAAGAAACTGCAAATAGTGATGGTCTGGGTGAGTTATTTCAAGGAACAGACATGTAGACTGAGACAATTTTAGACACTAAAATATTTATATTCATTTATTTAGACAAACAATCCAATCCATTACTTGTACATGTGCTACTGGCAGTACCTACAGTGATGCTTTAACCAGATAGTTCCATTTGTAGCTTTGTTGCCTTTTCTTTTCTTTTGAAGTACAGTATGAAACTGTAAATACTTGCAGAACTGCCTTTTTAACTCTTAATTACTTTTGGCACAGTGTTAAATAGTGTTGGATTTACCCAATTGCTATGACATATATTTTTATACATAGGTGTACTCTTTTTTCGAGAATAATACAGCCATTTTTTCATTAATGCCTTATCGGTGTCATACTGCTGTTGCTCTTTATTTGCAAGGTATGGAGTGGACTAATTTCTAGTTTCAGATATTTTCCTGGCAGTGCTCAAGTTTGGCTTCAGGTGATTTTTGCCAGAGTCCCATTTTTCACAGTTGTTAACTGTGAGAAGAAGAGAATGAGGGCTTGGGCTTGTTGCTGTTAATGGAGCAAAGAAAAAGTGATGGCATCTAATTGTCTTTAAAAGGTCAGTCTTTTCCTACTCTAAACCAGAGTGCATTTCATGAAACTCATGACTGTGGGCACTGATTACTTTGTGTAGATTAATGGTCTTAAAAAAAAAGGGGAGAGAAAAAAAAGAAAAAGAAAACAACTCCAAAAATGGGCTTCTGTCATTGTTAGGCACTTGGTTACGTATCTGTTTAAACTCTTCATATTGATGTGAAATTGTGCTGTGGATAAAGTGTATTTTGTACTTCTGAATGTTCTATATTTATGACTAACAAGTACAGAATCAGTTGTGTGTATGTATAACTAATAACTGCCTTTTTAAATTTCATTAAAATAAAAATGTCATGAGCTGTTGTTAATTCCTGTCTTTCTGTAAATAAGTAAAATACACTGTTGGGAATTGTCAAGTAAGAAATAACCCTGAATGATAAGATTCACGCCAAAAATCAGAAGATGAGGCATTGATCTTTGTCTTTGAAATCTCCTCCAGTGGTGTGTGGTTGGGGACAGGATGTTCCCCTTTTATCTGTCTTGTAAAGGCTGTCCAGAGGGAGCTGGAGAGGAATGATAGTTTGAGAGTTCAACTTTTAAAAGCGTTCCAGAAAAACATTAATTACCAGCCTGTTCTGCTGATGATGCTGAGGTGTGTGAATTGCTGTCTGTATTGTAGAGGGTTTCATTAGAACAAAATTGGTTTAGAGTTAATTCATGGTCGGGGCAGTATTTATTCACTCCCTGGGGTGGTATCACAGTGGTTTCCTTGTTCACCTTTTGGTCTCATTGTTCAAGTTAAAAATACTTGTATCCTTGCCACAAACATTCTGGTGACCTTTTCAGATTGCCTATGTAAGGCACATTTGCCTTTCACTGAGGGTCTTCATTGCATTTGTATTGTAATTTCTTTTTCAACTTGAGAGTTTGCGAGCAGGATTTACCTTGCTCATAAATCCAAAAAGCTGGTGACTGGGCCATGGCAGGAGCTGAGGACAGTGTGCTCCAGGGCCTGCGTTCCTGGCACAGGTAGGTGGTGTTTTCACAGCTCATACTCCATTTTCAGGGCTCTGCCTGTGGAGAACAGGCGTGGGCTCTGCTGGGACCCGGCTGGGAACTGGGGCACCGGGATGTGCTTAATCAGATGCAGCCACCAGCCCCCTGCTCTGCTGGGCTCTGCTCTCTGTGTGCTCATCCCAGAGACATAGGTTGGTCAGTGAAAATGGGCCATTCATGCTGTTCTGCTGTGAAAATTGGGTTTTCAAGGAGGTGATGTTCTTTTGGCATTTGCTCAGGTGCTGCTGAGCATCTTTGATGAATGGGCATGTGCCAGACCTTGAGCCCCATTTGGAAGCGCAGCCGCTTTCATCCTGGCAGCTCTTTGGTGCTTTTCCGGTGCATTTTAATAGCCTTGTAGTTGCTTTTGAAGAACATTATCCAAACAGAAAGGCACACAGAGAATGGGTGTTGCACCCATGCCAAGCAGGGTACAGTGTGGTTGGGCTGTTGTAAGATCCCTCCTAGCACTCCTTTCATGGGGGTCATCATTAGCTGTGCTCTCACGTGCTAAATCAAGGGTATTTCTGGGCACCGTGGTGACAGCTGGGTTGGGAGTGCTGGGAGATTCTGATTTTGGTGTGGAATCTGGGTTTGGAAATGCTGGATGTGGAATGGAGCCACGTGGTTGGTGACTGATGGTCACTGCATCTCAGCAGGACCCTGGTAGAAATCCACCCAGGCTGGCATGCAGGGAAGAAATGCAGCTAAAGCTCACTGTGTCCCTGCACTGAACCATCTTTACCTCTATAAACTGACACTAATGACTCATAACAACAGGTTGAGTCTTCATTATGATGATAGAAATATATTTTTCTTAATTTTTCCATGGGAGCTGTATCTTAGCCACATTTCCATCAAAATACCATCATGGTTCAGGAAGCATTACTCATTTAATTTTCCCTGTTTCTCTCCAAGTTGCATATAACAGGGAGAGATACAAGATGAATTCTTCCATCTTTTTTTACCAAGTTTCAACATATTCCTGGTTGAAAATACTTGGCAGCATCTTTCTTCAAACTTCTTGGACTGTCCCACATAAAATGAAATGGAATTGCTTGAGCTGTATTAATGGATGTGGGATCAGATCCAGGGGTTGCTAGGGCATCTTTTCATTAGCTCTGGAAAAAATTATCTTCTAATTATAGACTGGCACTAAATACTAATATACAAAATGTGCCATTTGGGACCCAGTTGAAAAAAATGTCACTGCTAGGCTCACCCCTGGACAATGCAGAAATGTATTGCCATGTCTGCAAAAATTGCCATTTTTGCAGATAGAAGTGTAAGGGCTGTGCACACACCACTGTAATGACAACTGTGCTGGCAGAGCTTGGGGACAGGACAGCCCCAGCTGCAGCTTGGGAGCTTTTCCCAATGCACACACCCCTTGTTAGAGGAGACTGAATCCCCCAACGCTTTGCTGTCCTGCTGCCTGTTAGAAATAGCAACTCCAATAGTGAGGAAGGTGAGGTTTTAAATACTTGGAACATTTTTAAAAATAAGAGGGCGTGAAACACAGGAGCAGTGCAAGGTTGAACTACTTTAGTGCACTCTGTCATCCCAAACATGTTTTGGGTGGCTCTCAGAGCCTTCCCACAGTTGCTGCCCACCCCTGGCTGCTGTGGCTGATGACCTTTCCTGTGGAGCCCAGAGCAGTTCTGTGTGTGGCCCTGATGGGAAGCGGCTTCAGTCTACAAAATAAAATCACAGGATAGTTATTTTCCATTTAATGCTGGAATTACTGGCCTGGCAGACCCCTTGCCACTGAGGAGCAAGGATTTTGAAGACCTGAGTTGCTGTTTGCTTCATAGTTTGAGGTCTCACATCTGCTAAATGAGCACCCAAGAGAAGACGCTGCCCTGGCACATGTACACACAACCCACTGCCTTCATTGCAGTGTGTGTAGCAGGGGGCAAAGGCTGGATAATAATATTTCCCACTCAGTGAAGGAGTTTGTCCTGTGGAATTGTCTCAGAAGCAGCTCTCCTCTCCCTGCATGTCATTTCATCCAGGGCCAAATGTGTGTGACAGCCCAGGGATACCAAAACATGACTCACGGAGGGGATGTAAATGCTGTGGGATTCCTTCCTTCATGTAAATCACACTCAAACAAATGTTACATTGTTTCTGGCTCATGTAATTCAGAGCAAAAGTCATCAGGAGGCAACATTGTACAGTGCTGCTGTTGCTGAATTAAATTATTTTTCATTTTAAGATGGGACTGTTAATGGACATGTCCCATCCTCCTCCTGTTACCTGCTGCTGCCTTCTCCAGCCACCAAGAGAGTGCAGAGTACTCTGAAAATTTAGAGCTGGTTGAGGTAATTCAGGCTGGTCCCTGGATGTGAGGAACAGATGGAGTCAGCTTGGTCCAGCATGCTCTGCTCTGGGAAATGGGAATGAGTACAGAGCTCACCTGCATGAGAGGAACCTGGAAACACCAGCTCATGACGTCCCCACGGTGTCCCCTCAGCACAGCTTGCAAGGTGGGATTGCATTCCTGGACCTCCCTGTTCCCCCCAGTGCTCTCCGGTGTGTGACTGCTCAGCCCACCAGAGCTCTTGCACAGTTCCTGTTCCAACATGGAAAAAATTACACTATAGTGAAAGAAAGTCTGGGTTTGGACAGTGATTTTATGCAGTGTCAAGGAGTCATGGCCTCTTTAATACCAAGCCCATGTGTCATCATGGTTGTCTTGTGCAGTTGGGAACAGTTCCTGCCCGATGATTTATTGGGTGATGTAGGAAGGGATCTTTGTCATTGTACCCACAAAGCTCAAACACTGAACGTTTGCATCCATTCTCATATGGCATGGAAAACTACCAAACCATTTGACTGAAAAATGTCTGGATTTTAATCTATGAAACCCTCGTACTAGATGGTTGCAGTTTTAGGAAAGATTTGCAGTACTGATACCTTGGTAGCTTGAAGTGCTTATCTTTGCCATTGTCTCTGTAAAAACCTTATTTGGTGGGGTTGAGAAAAAAGGTTTGCATTCAAATTTTTGAAATTCCTATGAAAAGTTTTAATTACTGAGAAATTATAAAGCACTGTGCACTTCCTTTAAGCCGTATTGATGCCTCGACTGCACAGAGATGCTTAATCTAAAGGAGTTCTGAATTGGAGTTTATTTAGATTCTTCACATACTTTTTGTGACCTCTGTGATTTAAGGTCAGAGACCTCAGCAGGGAGTCAATGGAAGTTGTCACTTTAATCATTTTAGTTCTAAAGGTTCATCAAAGTTATGCGAAGTGACCTAAATTTTCAGATCCTGCTGAGGGAGTGGGGTTCTGCACTAACCTGCCAAGGCTGACCTGGATATATCAGCTGGTAATGAAATACTGGAGCAAACCCACTGGAGCAAGTGTCAATTATATAAATAAGGCTACTAAAAGGCAAAAATCTTAATTCAGTGAAAGGTAACATTTGATATTTATAGATCACTGTAGATACACAACACTTCCTCACAGAGCTGTCGATCTCAGGCAACAGATTTCCTTTGACAGGTTTGTAAAATCCCCACTTTGTCCCTTACACCTCCGTGTTGATGAAAGGTGGGTGGATTTTTGTACTAACATTGATAAGGTGTCAAGGCAATTTTGCAAGACTCCTTTTAGCACCAGCCAAGACTCCAGCATTGAAAAGGAGAAATTCATTAGCAGGGGTGGGAATATCAGGTAACAGATTCCTGTTTTCCTCTTGGTTTTGTGCTTGTTCTCCCATCAGGAGCATGTTTCACAGCCATTTAAAACACCGGAGCTGAGCTTCCAGCAACAAGTCCATTAATAGCTCCGACTTCCAGGAGGTTCTAAAATTGGGTTAAAGATACCCTGAAGGCACAAATTTCTTTGCTGTTTAAGTCTGCCATCCAGAAGAGAAAATGTTTCTCTCCAAAAAAAAGAAAAAAAAAGCTTCTAGTTATTTCAGTTGTTTCTTTGAGAGAGTACACATTATAAATGTTGTGTTTGTCAGATTTGTTGATTCCCTGTCACCTGTGAAATTGAGGTAAAAACTGTCCTGTTCTCAACTGTGCCAGCAATGCTGCTGAAATGGTTTCCACCGTCTGTTCCTCACCAGGCTGGGAGCTGGCCAGTGGTGGAGGTGAAGGTCTGATTGCTGAAGCACAGGCCACAGCAGGACTTTGCAGCCACGGCCTGTGGCTCTGGAGGTGCAGTTTGGACATCTTCTGTCAGAGCCTTTGTGCAGTGTGGGAAAAGGCTGCCACAGGTCCTGCTGTCNATTTTTGTACTAACATTGATAAGGTGTCAAGGCAATTTTGCAAGACTCCTTTTAGCACTAGCCAAGACTCCAGCATTGAAAAGGAGAAATTCATTAGCAGGGGTGGGAATATCAGGTAACAGATTCCTGTTTTCCTCTTGGTCTTGTGCTTGTTCTCCCATCAGGAGCATGTTTCACAGCCATTTAAAACACCGGAGCTGAGCTTCCAGCAACAAGTCCATTAATAGCTCCGACTTCCAGGAGGTTCTAAAATTGGGTTAAAGATACCCTGAAGGCACAAATTTCTTTGCTGTTTAAGTCTGCCATCCAGAAGAGAAAATGTTTCTCTCCAAAAAAAAGAAAAAAAAAGCTTCTAGTTATTTCAGTTGTTTCTTTGAGAGAGTACACATTATAAATGTTGTGTTTGTCAGATTTGTTGATTCCCTGTCACCTGTGAAATTGAGGTAAAAACTGTCCTGTTCTCAACTGTGCCAGCAATGCTGCTGAAATGGTTTCCACCGTCTGTTCCTCACCAGGCTGGGAGCTGGCCAGTGGTGGAGGTGAAGGTCTGATTGCTGAAGCACAGGCCACAGCAGGACTTTGCAGCCACGGCCTGTGGCTCTGGAGGTGCAGTTTGGACATCTTCTGTCAGAGCCTTTGTGCAGTGTGGGAAAAGGCTGCCACAGGTCCTGCTGTCTCCATTCTTGGCTGGACAGAGCCTTGACTGACCAGGTCTCAAGCTGGGGAGAGCCCTGCTTTCCCAGGAGGTCCATGGGGTGATGTACCTTCAGTATTCCAGCTCCAGCCCTCAGCATGGCCACAGTGTCAGAGAAGCACGAAGACCCTGACATGGTCACTGACCCTTTGAGTTAAAAGGTCCTTCTGGTCCCCTCAGCCCCAGGACTGAACATACACAGCCACAAGACTCTCGGGCTGCGACCGCCTCCTCACCCACTGACGCATCCTTTCTCCATATCCAGAAGCTCTGAGAGTGCTCTGCACCACACTGCCTGTCAGATGTTCTGCTGCTGAGCTGTTCTCACACCCATCCTTCTTTAAAGAGCAGAACAGGTCTCTAAAATGACTCAAGTTGTTGACAAAAGTCCCCCGAGATTGCTGACAGAAGCCCAGACACAGAGTCTATCAGTATAGCCAGTCCCTGAATTTTGCAAGCAACTTTAACCTTTATTGCAGACCCTGAGACACCGACAAAGAGAGGCCATCTTGATGTAACACAATAGCTGTTGCCTGATTTGGAATGTTGTTTTGCTGGAGAATCTCCAATATCCCATTAGATAAAACCCATATTAGCAGCAGAGTGAAACACAAACACAGCAGTTACCAGATGTGACCCAGGGGAGAAGTAAAGGAGGATCTTTAATGGGTAAGATCACAGTTTAGCTACCAGCTAAAGTGTTTTCCTGCAGGATTATTTCCATCATTATCACCCAGAACTATGGATTGATGTCGGTGCAGTTCGTAGTACAAAGGTGAAGTCTACTCAGTAACCTTGACACTGTGGTCAAAGTATCCTGGATTGAAGGAATCTAAGAAGGAAGGCTATAAGTTTCAGTGGTGTCACAGTGTAGGCCCTAGTTCAATATCATTGAACTATCAATTATATCAATTTGGGTTTTATTTGATTTTTAACAATCTGAGCTAGAACTAGAGCCAGTCATTCCATGGTACTTAAAATCCCGTTGTTGTGCAAGCTCCTGTTCAGATGTAATATTGGATATATTCATCAGCTTTTTGGAAACAGATGCTTTTTAGTCATTCCTGAGCTAAAATTTAGCACTGCTTCTTGTTGGCTTTTTCACTTCACTAAGGATCTGCAAAGCTCTGGGGGTCTCTCCAGGAAGGTTGTGCTCATTGCTGGGAAGAGGGACAAGCTGTCCAAGTGCTTATGGATGATCTCAGTTTGGATCAGGACGACCTGCACAGGACCACATCAAATGCATCATTTCTGATTGAGGGCATCATTTCTGATCATCATCATCAGGAATGCATCATTTCTGATTCTGCCTAACCCAAACCCACCAGAGTGAAGAGGGAGCAGCAAGTTCAGGCCAGTCCATCCCTCCAGAGTCTTCGTTTGTGAGCCAGACCCTGGGTGCCCCATAAGGGCTCTGATCCTCTCCCAGCCGAGGACTAACACGTGGATCTTCAGCATCACGCTGTGTTGAGGAGGTGTCGCTTTGGGACACTGACATGTACAGTGACCCTGTGCACCAAACCAAACCGCTGGTGACCCAAAATGACAATGTGGGAGTTCCTGACTGCTAGGCCCGTGCTCATTCCGCTAGACCACACTGCCTCCTGAGAAAATATGTTTTAATGGTATCTGGCCAGCTGTGTAAACATGTCAAGAGACAACCATGTAAAACTGAACTGCTCCCATCAGGCAAGTTATAGTCTTACTTTATTTGTAAGCACAAATCCTAAATCCCTCCTCTAGGATGATATTTTCACAAAAAAATAGCAAGGAAATTAAAAACAAAAGCATTACAGAAAATGTTGATGTTTGGGGTTATGGGTGACCTGACCAAGTTCATTTTCCCTGGAACAGTGAGTCTCTTCCTCTCTACCAGACTCTACTTTCCAGCCTGGTTCCTGATTTGAGAGCTGGTTTTGGGGACAGATGGGTTGGTGCCCATAGGGCAGGTAGGAAAGGCACTTCTTTCCACCTTATGAGGTTTCCTCAGCTGATGACCATCCATCCCTGCTTGAACATACATTGCTGTAAGAATCAAAGCTATCAATGATTCTGAGCACCCTCAATGCTCAGTGTTGTGTTTTCTCATTTTGCCTGTATTATGAGAAGACGAAACTTTGTCTGGTGTAGGACACGGCCATCCACCCAACAAGCGATCTTTATTCTTTTATTAAAATGCCTCTTTTCTGTCTGTGCATTGCAGGCTACAGGAGAACAAGGGATGTATTTAAACCTAATGTGACCCATCCTCCCAAATGTAGTTGTAGCAGCATCTAATACAATGAATTTTTGCCAGGTTTTGTTATAAAAAACAGAGGATGGGTTGCCATTTGCTACCTTCCTGAGGATAAAAACCAGTGGGTTTGGGTAAGTAAAGTGCCCTGAAACTTGCATGAGCTGATTCCTCTGAAAAATATTTCAGGTTTTAGTGGGATTCACATCTCAAAAGGAAAATCACTGCTATACTCACTCCCCTGTTCACTGTTAAGGGCCCTTTTCTTGGCTGTGTAGGTGGCACCAGCATCCCAGGACTCAAATCACTTCCCTTTGCTCCAGCGTGTGGGCACAGCTGCACCTAAAAAAGTGACATTTCTCACTTCAGACAGTTTGGTTCTGGTTCTTGTGTTAGTGCAGTTGCTAAGTGACAGCATTTCCCTGATCCCACTGCTCCGTCCTCTGCTCTACAACACCAGAATGCTTTAGCCACAGGAGCAGACTCTGGCTCTCAGCTTTGTTCTGACATATGTATCATGTTGTTTCTGCAGTGTTTATCAGTAGTCCTTTCTCTGTTCCTCTCCAGCAGTTACATGCAGAGCCAGTTTCCCCAGGGAGGTGGACGCATGCAGGGCTGGAGATCCAACACTGTTCCTCTGCTGCTGACTGCATGGTGACAACAGGAAAGAGAAACATTCACCTGCTGTGTCACCTGCAGCAAGCTTGTCTGACAATCTTCAGGGTCCACAGAGGTTTCCTGGGGCTGGAGTCTGAATGACAGCACTAAGTAATGAGCCAAGCACTGCAAAAAGGCACAGCTCAGCTCAGGCTGGGGCTCTGAGCACTGATAAGGAACTATTTCATTCTTTGTTCAAGGAGATTGTGTTGGAGGCTGCAATCCCCACTCACACTATTGTGTTGGGTAGTGGATAATAGAAATTAAAAGGCACTCTGTCACAGTGAAAGAAATCACAGATGATTCAGAAATTCCAGGTGTTCTAAGGAAGCAAGAATGCCTGGTACAGGCAGGAAGAAAGTTTGAGTGTTGGATGTTAAAGAAAACGCCCGGGTTGGCAATGCTGAGAGCGGATATTTCTCACAGAGTAAATCATGCGTAGGGAGTTCTCATGACTTATTTCTTATCTGGGTTTCCTGCTGGGACCATTGCTTCCACGATTTCCCCCTTCTTCCTTGCCCTTCCCTTTCCCATCCCCAGCCCTCTCTGGGCTGGATTTGTCTCCAGGGGGTGACCCCACCCAGTAGGTGAGAAAATGCCTCAGTGGATGTGTTGAGTGTGGTACTTGCCCCACGCAGAGAGAGTTGGAGCTGGCAGCGATAGCACTGAGGTGGATTAACCTCTTACCTGGCCTCAGTGCACCAGCAGAGGTGCTCTGCTCCCCGGGTGGGCAGCTCTGGGTCTCTCCCACACACCAGGAGCTAGGACGAGCTGTGCACAGGAGTGGAACCCTGCCAGGCTCTCGAGGAGATGCTTCACCGACCAGGCAGCTGTTGGCAGCTGTGTGAGGCTGCACGTGGGTCCCTCAGACCTGACTTTCTCACATGAGGCTCCTCCATTCTCCTGGTGCTGAGGCTGGAGGAGGAGCTGCCTTGTAAGCTGTCCGAGGTGATGGACTGGCTCTGAATTCTGCTGACGAGGGCTGTGGTGGAGGGTTTTTGTAGAGGCCCCAGCTCAGGGCAGGATGTTAGCAGGTGTTGAGGTCTCCCTGAGGCCAGTTTCCGGCAGGCTGAAAGAAGCCTTTCAGCATTACCCGTGATGACATGGGATGAGAAAACATTTTTCTTTAAACAGTAGTTTCTTCAAAGCAAGATGTGAAAAGCAAAAAGTCCTTCTCAAACTAGAATTTGCTTCCTAGAGTAGAGCAGCAAAAACTAATGAAAGCCAGGTGCCCTGGCCTGTCCCAGGAACAGGAAACGAGGCAAAACCAACCTCAGCAGCCTGAAAATCTGCAGTTACAGGAACCTGCTCCAGCACCCAGGGTTTCCCAAGCAATAGAGAAGCCCAAGAAGGACGTGTGTTTGTGACACAAAAACACGGTGTGTACAAGGCAATGGAGGGGACTGGAGCTGCTGACACAAAGTAAAGCAGCTTCCAGAGGCTGGACTGCTTCCAGGATTTGCCAGAAGGGGAGGGAGGATGCTGAAAGCTGCTTCAGGCCACTCAGGTGCAGTAATCAAAGTCCCAATGAGCCCAGAGCCTGGCCTGAAGGCCAGCTGTTGCAAAAGTCAGGGAGGTGCTCTGAGTCCTTCCTGGATGGGGACAGCAATTAGGAGCTAAACTGTGATAAGCTGTGTTACACAACCATCAAACCAGTTTGGCCACCCATTGCCCCTCAGTTTCATCTTGTGGTGCTAGTGTGAAAATGGGTTTGGCTGGCTACACTCCCATGGTGTGTTCATCCTGTCTTTCTGCGTCATCATTTTGCAGGAAAAGTGTTGTGAGTTGAATGCTTGCTGATGGAATTACATGAGCAGGGCAGAAATGAGTCTGACACACTTTCTGAAAGACCAAGATCACTGTAAAAGTGTGTGCACATGCAGGAATGTATCTAAAGTAGGTGTGTGTGCATGTATAAATATGTACACATATGTCTGTGTGTATATGGACACTCGAGCAAAATGTATAAGGGCTGGAAAATACCATAAAGGGCTACAAATAATTGCTCTGGTGGGCAAGAGAAAAAAGTGCCCCCTTTCCCTGGGCTCCCACAGCCATCCCAGTTCTGCCAAAGACAATGGCAGGAAGCCAAGGGGAAAGAAAGAGATCAGGGGGAGCAGAACCAGGCTGGGCGCCCTCTGTTTCACACTGGAAGTACGGAAACTCAGAGGCTTAAGTCTTTTTTTATGAACCTTTCATCTGGACTAAAAGTGCTTGTACAAGTGTTGCTCGCTAGCTGTGCCCCTGGGCTTATGGCACTGTGGATTTTATCCAGTCCTGCTGCTTTTTCTGGGTGGAGATGAAACACTGATTTCCTTTCAGGAAAGCTCATCTCTTCCTGGGAATGGTTAAATAGGGCTGACTGCACGTATACCTCCTGGGAAGAATAAGGGAGGAACAAACCCAGACAGTTCCAGGTTTTGCAAGTGGTGCAGACATTGGAGAATAATCTTTAGTAATGAGGAACTGATAAGCACTTCGTTACAGTTTATTAATTAAGATGCATGTACTTGACTGATCAAGGTCAGGTATTTCTACCCTGGTGTCCTGGGTCAGTCCAGAGAAAGATGCCAGGTCCGTGTGTGTGCAGGATCTGGCTTACACTGACACTGCCTGCAGGGATGGATCAGCACATGCAGTGCTGGGCTTGGGGAGAGCCTCTGCACGTCCCTCTGCATATCCCTCTCCCTGTCCCTCTGCATGTCCCTCTGTGTGTCCTTCTGAATGTCCTCCTGAATGTCCCTCTGCATGTCCCTCTGTCTGTCCCAGCCAGCTCCTCACTGCACTGTCCTGGGCTCGGCTGCCAGGTTTTGATTAATGATTGATCCAACAGCATGCAGGTCCTCCAGTTCCTGCTGACTGCTGATGGCACAGTCCAGCAGACATATGTGTGTTATTAGTGCTGCAAGTCCAGCAGAGCAAACAGCTCTTCATCATGTACTCTTTCGCCAAGATGTTATAGCAGTTTCCACTTCCTGGCAGTTAACTTCATCTTTACCATCAAGAACAAGAAGCATTCTGTTCCAGATAGGCAGGTCTGCATGGTTGGAAGCTTCTTATTCCAAGTTGAAAACCCCAGAAAATTACTTTGACTAAACAATTTTCCTGTCATTTAAACACAAAGAAGAAGAAAAAGCACAAGAAGTGGTGTTTCTCAGCTGACTGGGCACAGGGCTGAGTTTCAGATGACCTGGGTACAGCCCTTGGCTGTGCTGTGGACCTGCATATTGTGACTTTGAGTTAAGATCCTTGTCTCTCTCCCAGCCCTCGTGTTTGTCTTGCTTTGTTACCTGTGGGAATTACTAAAAGTGGTGGGGTTAAGAGTAAAACCATCCATCAAATGAGGAGCTGTTGGGGAGGAAAAGGAGGGCTGAAGGTGGCTGCATTTCCTTCGGCTTTGCTGCTGTCCTTCCAGGTACTCATTAGCATCCTCCAGGCTGGGGATGGGTATACTGGGCTTGGAATAGGCTGGGCAGGTTCCACAGATCCCTGGTGGTCCTGGCTGTAAGGGAAGAGCCAAGCCTTTAGCTGCAGATCTGTTGGTAGGGCAGGTCTGATTTATTCACATAGGTGAATTCAACTGCAAAGTCTTTGCAGCCAGGACTGCTTTCAATCTGGTGGCTGTGCCCAGAATAACAGGAGCAGGATGTCAGTGGGAGCCTCCAGAGCCACTGCAGTACAAATACTGATCAGTCCCTAACAGATAATGTTTCCTGTCTCCAGTTTTTAAGAGAGCCTCATGGGCCAAGGGACTGGAAGTCTTTCTCACTGTTTTATGGGTTGCGGTCTCCAGTTAAGGCAGGTATAACAGGGAAACGCCTGTTCACTGCTCCGTCAGCTCTGGATGTTCTCCAGATGCCATTGGGGAGACCTGGTGGCTCCTGAGAAAGAAAATATGCTCACAAAGGCTCACTGGAGTGATTACCAGCTATCCCACACCTTGGGAAGCCAGTGTTATCTGTGGCTCTGCCCTGATGAAACTAGGTACCGGCTGGAAAACAGCCAGCCCTGGGCCAAATGGCTGGGCAGAGCATGACAAGGGAGCCAGGAGGAAGGAAATGAAGTCAGCTCTGTGATCCACACCAGATGCTCACTCACACTTTGCTACAAGCTCATTACCCCTGACCATTACCCTGATGTGCTGCCCTGGGCTGCAGCTACAGCTGCTGGGGGAGCTGCTAAACTTGGCCCAAACCTGGCCCATTCCCATCGGTCTCTTTTGGGCTGAGGCAGCCCCTTCCCCAGGGCCCTGTGGAGCAGTGGTGGTTACATGAGTTACACACAACTATCCCTGCACAGCCAGCCACAGCACGGTGTGGGAGCATGGTGATCCACAGGGACTGGTGTGATCCTGCCCAGGCTTGTGTGGGGCTGATGGATGGCCAAGGCGGAAAATGTTGGCTGGGTAGTGATCACAGAAAATATTTGCATTGTTTATCAGGCCATGAAAATCATGGGGTTTAAAGGATATATCCATGGAGTACAACCAACAAGTAGTTGCTTAAGACAGCCTGCTGCTGGGACAGGCAAATCATGGCCTCAGGACAAACTGGGAAGAAGATCCTGTTCCTAGTAGGTCTGCTGGCAGCAGCCCTGACTCTGTCCTGAACTCCTCCGGGACTGAGATGACTGTGGTTCCAATCCCGAGGGCTGTGTCTGAGGAAAGAGGAGGCGAGCTCAGAGAGACAGCTCCACAGGAGCTTCTGACACCGGGAGATGAGGTGAAAGAGTAGGAGCTGGGCCTTTTCATGACTCAGTAGGACTGATTTTTTTAAGAAGTAGCAGTTGGAAGGAGGGGGAGCAGAGCAGATGCAACTATGGGTAGGAGGCCAAAGGAGAAACAGGCAAGATGAGGGAAGACCACTGTTACGAGACACATTCAGCCAAGCCAGCTGCACATCTCGTGTTTTGGGGTTTCTTAATTGATTTTTATACTAACAGACAAGCTGATTTTATGCTTCTCTAGAACTGAGTCATTTCCTGGGGTGGGGGGTGGGAAGAAAGTAGCATTTTTCTCAAAGCTTTAAAACAGAGTTTTAGTGTTTGGATTGAGGATTCTTTGTTTGGTTCTTCCCTTTCCTTCACTGAAACAGTTACATTTTAAAAAGCATGAAAACAAAAGCCTGTGGTTGACAACCCCTAAACTTGTGCCAGAGTTGCTCTTTGCTCAGATTGTCCATACCAGGTAGCCCAAAGCAGTGTGCGGGGTGGAGGGTGAGACTGGCCAAAGCAGTCCAGCTCCAGACTGTCTTGTCATCATATTCACCCGCAGAGGTTGATGCTTTTTCCAGCTTGTACACACGTCACTGCTGTTGGTGCCTGTCTGCTCCTCAGCACAGTGACCTTTCTTCTGGTTTACACATCAAAATGGACTGTTTTGGCAGCAGTTTCCAGTTCAGTGTGAGCCACATGCTATCACTTATAGTGATGTAGGGCAAAGCTGCCTAAAGCCCCCAGAGCTTATGTGTTGACCTGGGGAAGCCTAGCATGAAACAGTGGTGAGTCTGGATCTTTTTGTGGCCAGAAAGCTGTAAATACATGTTAGTTAAATCTCTGACTAATAAAAGTGGGCATCTGCAATCAAGCTAATTTGCTAGCAATTAGAGCCTAATTAAAAGGTAAAAGGCAAAGGGGCTACCAGCCTCAGATGAGCATGCATTGACAACTAAGGGATGCACTGGCTTTTGAAAATAAACAGGAGTTAACCATCTTGAAGGAGAGGTCACACCATCCAGGAAGTTCCAAGTACTAACTTGCCTCTATCCTGCCTTGTCTGTCGACTAGGGACAGGAAAACCACTGGCCAAGGTGGAATGAACAGCAAAAACTTCCAATGACATCAGTAGGTCCCGGACTCATGGCCTTTTTTGTTTGTTGGATAAGTATGTCCTGTAGTACTTGGTTTCTGGAGTGTTTTATACGTAGTCTCTTGATGGAGAAAGAAGCAAACATCCCCTTTCAGATTTATTGCCTGTACATCACAGCTGGATTCAGAAGGACTGTTTCTTGGTTAAGCATTGGCGTAATTAAGCTGGAAATCGAAAAGAGTCACTGAAGTTACCTCAGATCCAGAGAGGTTTATCTCACTGTATTGTTTAGCTGATTGTCCTCCCTAAATAGTGTGCAATGAAGCCAAAAATGGGAGTAAAGAAAACTTCTAAAGATGTGCTCATTGACCCAGTGAATACAGCAGGAAACTGCAGAAGGTATGCTGAGACCTTGCACAAGGCAAACTTGATCCAACCCTACCCCCAGTTCCTCGTGTCTTTCTTTCATAGTGCCGATGCTTGCCAGGGCCCTTAGCACCACATGATGTGCAGTAACACCTGGAATTATGGACTAGCCTGAAGCACTAACTCTTGGAAGTCGACAGGCACATGGTCAACAGCAGGGGATTGTAAAATATAGCCTGGCTCTTGAAAACAGCTTGATTTCTTATCCTCAACAGATTGCATTAACCCATTCTTATCTAAACTGGTGAGGAGCAGTGATTTAACATTTAAAACAAAAGGAAGCTAGAGAATACTGATGACTAATTTCCTCCAATCAACGTCATGTGGGTCATCTTCCTCGTGCATTGTTTGTTTTGCTGATTAGCCTTTAGGTAGATATTCATGTATCAACTGTTATTTTCCACTGTGAATTGTGGTTTTCTGCCCAGCAGCAAGTCCAGTTTCCAGGGTAATTGGGAAGCCAACTCCTTTCTAACTACGCAAAAGATGAACTGTATTTCCTGCAACTTTAATGTCTCTAATGTTAGTTGTTGAGTAATAGCCGGACACAACAGTGTCTTCTATACGGAAATATGCCAAGAACTGTTGCTCAGGAGTGAAAAAAAAATTTTTTTCCTTGTTTTGGTTTTTTTTTTTTTTTTTAAAGTGTTTTGAATTATTTGAAGCTGCAAAAACAGCCCTTTTCAATCAAAGCTTATCCTTCACAACAGGATGCATTGCTCTATTTAAGCAAGTAATAATATTGGTTTTAGTCACTGGACATGCGTTGCTTCCTGTTGGAAGGATTGCACAGCAAACTATTTTATTGTCTATCAGATCACTAATACATTGTGTATTTGCAGAATTTATATACGGAGATGTTTTCTAACACTGTCTGTAAGAAATTACATTTTTGCAATGTGTCTATTGGCTGTACAACATACAACAAAATGAAGGTAAGCATTCTCTGAAGGACTGTGTTGCTCTGTTAGCATTAGCAAATCCATGAGTATTTGGGGTCTCAGTGCTTCTGATTTACAAACAGAAAAATTTAGTAACGAACTGCTCATTCTGGTTGTATAAGACCTTTCACCTAAAAACTCCCAGTTGTTTAAAAGGCAATTACTGGGAGCAGTGGCAAAATTTTGCCTAAGGACTTCTTCATTTGCCCCCTGCTAATGATCTACTGAGATCCTGCATCTCCCAGAGCATAAGCATAGCAGTGTAATTCTGATGCCTGTTATTGCTTCCTTACTTATATTAACCGTGTATTTCATGGCTGACTCCCCATCTTGTGGAGTTGTTTCTAATGAACTCAGATTCTGAGCTCTCACTCCTCCAGGGGAAAAAGCCCAAACTCGGCTGAAATTAGTGGAGTTGCTCTGCTTTGACCTGGCATAAGGAGGATCCTCTTCTGCCTCCAGGTAAATGCCCAGGGGCTTTTCGTTCAACCAGGCAAGGCTGCTGCTGACACTGTCCTGGGAGCAATTAACATTTCAATCATCTTTGGGTTTCAGCAGTGCAGTTCCTGTCAGGGTGCTGAAGCAACACGACTGACAGGCAATGCCCCGTGCCCCGACCTGAGAGGCCGTAATGAGATCCCAGCATTTCCCTGATGGTGGAGGACAGGCTGGATCTCTGCCCTGCACAGTCAGTGGGATTCTGGGGAAGGAAATGTGTATCAAAGCTGGTGACAACTTTTCAGTGTGCATACATAAATCAAGGCTGTGCTGTGCTTTTAAAGAATTATTTTTTTAATCTATCTGTATGTCAGTGGAGGATTTTTAATCAGAAAACTATCAACATCTGCAGATCCAGGCATTCCTACATCATTTGAAGTCAGACTGAACATCTGTCAGCCCAGCCAATTGTTTTACCATTTTCCTGCTGAGCTCTCTGCTGCTGGGAAGAGGAAGGGGCTGTTGAGCCCCCATCTAACCCCAAGGGCTCAGTTACCTTGTCAGTGTAAATTGGGATCCTCCTTTCAATACAGTGGGGTTAGAAATGAAATCCTGATCAGAATGGACCATGCTCTCCCCAGGGCCAACAGCCAAGGGGAAACTGGGTCACACTAAAGAGTGTGCAGATGGGGAAAAAAGAGGATCCAGGGAACCTTGTCATTGAACTTCACCTTTATCCTCTGGCCACATGAATTGTGGTCCCTGAACACTTCAGCTCAAGCTGTGTTTAGCTCCTTTATCACTTTATCCCTTTTCCATCCTCTTTGTTCCTTTGGCCAGCTCTTTCACTGCGGTTAATTGACCTGGTTTCACTGATTTCTGTGAAGACTGGCCAAGCCTCCCAAGCTGGAGAAGTGGGTCACCGTCCATCATGTACACCAAGGCTTCATTGGGAGGTTGCCTCAACTCTCCCTTAACAGAGGAGCCTTTTTGCTGACACGTGAAGCTGCATTTTCACCTCACTTTCACCAGACTTGTGATTGGTTTCTGTAAGAGGAACACCTGGGAGGTGCTGTGAGGAAAAGGAGGGTCTGGTGATTTAATATCTGTGTGTATCATGCTTGTGTTGGTTCAGATAAATTTAACTTGGGACTTAGTCTGTTTGAGAAACTTCAGACAGAAAAAAACCCAACAGATTGTAACTCCCCAATGAGGGGTTTATTGCCAAATGAATGCACTGCATCAAGCGTTACAAGAAACAAATGTATCCAAAAGGGAGAAGTATTCCTTCTGTTAGAAATTACTGCAAACAAATCTGCAAATGTTGCCATCACTGTTGAAATTTGAACTCTGAGAGTGGAATTCCATACCTCAAAAAATTGCATTTTGGGCTAAAGTGGGAAGCAGAAAGCTTTCACTTAAAAAAAAATTAAAGAAGCCACAGGATCTACCCTTTAAACCCCCTTTATTTTTAGATCAGGCTACAGTTATGCTTAGACTAGGATTTATTAAGCTAACTGCTCAGTTCTAAAAGAACACAGTCCAGAAAAACAGGAAAGTTACTTAGCTGGATGTGGACAATTTTATTCATGTCAATGGAAGTACTGAACTGTTTCAAGTTAAGCATCAGATTAAGTACTTAATCAGTTCAGAGCCAAAATTCATTCAATTTCTGTAAGGAACAAACAATCCCATTTCAGTATAACTAAAGCAGTGCATTGTATTAGTTTCCCTTTTGAAATAGAGAGTAATTGCAGTTTGTGAACACAGACACCTCCCAGGCTGAATCACCAAAATGCCTGGAAATGAACAGCAGCATTCAGGTAGTGATGTTTACTGTAAAATGAAGGAACCTGACTTCACCCAAGTACTCCCTCATCCTAGTGTAATGCTACTCCCTGGAGTACAGTTGCAAGTGCTTTTCTTAGTATAGCATGAATGACTTAGACAAAAGGGTTTTTTCCTATGTTCTCCCTGAGTTACTGAAGTGCAGGAAGAGGAAAATGCTGCGTTTCACAAGGGACAGTTTCCTGAATCTTACTGAACTTGTCAGACCTTCCTCCTCTGCTTTCCAGCTCTGCAACACTTGTTCTGCAAGCTGGGAATGGCCTTGGTCAGACTGAAAAGATGTGGCACAATTGGACCAGCAGCTACCCAGAGCAATGACGCAGCCTGGGACCACAAACTGACAGCGCCTTCACTGCAGAAATCACTTCAGAGTCGACATGAGGCTGGTCTGGGATGCAGCTCCAGCATTAGTGCAGTCACTGAAAGCTTTGCTGATGTGAATCAGGCTGAGAGCTGTGGGGAGGAAGGATCATCTCTTGATAACCAATGCACAAAGATCTGTCATCCCGGTCACAGCTCTGGAGTGTTGTGAGGCATCATCTCTTACAGCATTTGTGGAATCCAGTCTTTATTACCTGCTGACAGACATGAGCACCAAACTCCCTTTTAATACTGAACAAAGTGAAAGCAGTGAGCTATTCAGATTCCAGTGGTCTTGGGACAATAAGGAATGTGTGCTTAGCTATAGGATGGTGCTCATCAAATTGTGACTGTCACAGAATTGTTCTAATTATACCATCAATCCATATAGGATTAATACATGAAAGCCCAGGCAGGGAAACATATGCTTTGGGTTTTATCTTCAGCACAAGCCTCTAATCTTTCCTCAGGAAATTACCATGTATTTTATTGGTACCTTGGTGTTAATTTTTAAAACCTCAAGACTTCAACCAAAAGACACTGGCCATCTACTGGTTTTCCTTTGTTATAAATGTAATTGTTGTTACCTCATTAACTATTTAGCATCCTGGCTGGTTATCACAATGAGCTGAACTTGGCAGAACTGCCAGGGTTGTAATCCTGAAGGAAAATGTCATTGCTCTCCACGTCTGATACATTTTGGTTAGCAGAGATTTAAAAGAAGCAGTAACAGAACCGTAATAAGATGTATTTGGCAAGAAGATACAAAATAACTATTAAGCTGGCTTACATCTGTTTCCTTTTTCATTCATTTTTTGTTCTCTAATTACATACTTAACATCAATCTGCTATCACAGTAGCTTGGATTATTTTCTTTCTGGGTCTAGCCTCCACGTCACTGTCACTGGATTTCGTTGCTGCTGCTTCACCAGTAAGTAATGAGTCTCTTTGTACTTATATACCCAGACTCCTGCAGTCAAAGTGATTAGCAGCACGTCTCTAAACACCCCTGTCAGACAAAGGTATGAAGAATGATGAGGCTTGTTCTGTATTTCCAGCACTCACATCTGTACAGTCTGATAATCATATATAAAACAGTGTGAGATTTTGGAAGACTGGGGACAAATCTGTGGAAAGCTTCAGAAAAAACTAACTTTTGAGTAAGCACATATGCCCTGAAGTATCTCATATATATCAGCAGATGTTGCATCTGGGGATGCAAAGAAAGGGAAAATAGTTTTTAATAGTTTGTTTTTTATTTTCTGGTACAGTGAGTCAAAAAGAAAATAAATGTTCATTCTTCTTGGAGAAATGTGAGACTTTGCTCCTGCCTGTCATGTTTTAGGAGCAGAGGGCTGGCTCATGGGATATGGGTTGGGGTAAGGCTGGCTCTTTGCCCCACAGCACTTGCCCACCAATGGTGGCATAAAGGGCTCCCAGGGAGACCCTCTCAGTCATCCTGGCTGGCCAACAGCCATGGCAGCATTTGTCTTCTACAGACAAGAAGGGGTCTGTTAATAAGAACATTAAGTTCTTCCTGAAAAGGCTGGGCTGACCTGACCAAGACTCTGTACTCAGTGCTGTGTTTGTTTGCAGCTCTGCAGGTGCTGAGTGTGTTGATTGTGTCAGAAGTGAGTAACTGCAACCTGATAAGGACGACTGTAATGGTCTGTGTGTTCCTAGGAATAATCAATTGCAAAGAAATGGAGTAAAGAGCCAACAGAGCAAGCAGGAGTTAGCTGAAAAAGTATGAGGGTTAGAGAGAACTGCAGGCTCAATGGGAACCAGCAGTGTCATGCAGATCTTACTTTTAGGGGAAAAAAAAAAAAAAAAGGAAACATCATACTGGAATAGATCAGTGAAAGTGCAGTCCATGCAGTCTGTAAGCTATGAGTTCATCCTACTATTCTACTCACCATGAGTAAGGCCATGGTTGGGGTACCATATCCAGCCTGAAGCATTTGAGAATAGTTGTGGGTCAGCTTGGGAGACATGAAGAACAAGAATGACTCAGAAACTGAAGAAGGATAAAAGTAGAAGGAACTGCAATAATCTGAAGAAATTACAGAATAGAGGTAATGATAAATATGTTAAAAATTGCAGTAAAGAAGAAAAGAAATTATTCTTAAGGTTGACTGTAAGAAAAGTAGTGGTGGGCTTCTGTGCTTGGATGCAATTGTGCTCCTTTTTTAGACATTAGGGACCAAACGTAGAAGACTTTTCTAGGAAATTTTCCCTAGACTATGAACATCAGGGTCTGACCTTTTGGAAACCACAGTGACTAAAAAGCAATGCTGAGGAATTGAGTTTGCCCTCAAAATGACTCTGAGACAGCACAGAGGACTCTCAGCTCACTGTCTCCTTTTCTCAGAATTTGTCCTTAAGCTAAAAGGTACAATATTTGGTTTTAAGTAGCGGTAACACTTGTAGGCAGTTGGTGAGGAATGAAGCCAGAATGTGTCATTTCTGCTGCCTCCTACCACTCTTTTCACAGAGAGGAGCATCTCTGCTCATCTGTCTCTTAATCCTGCTTCTTCCACTGGTCCCATGTGCCCAATCTACTCAGCCAATGCTGCATGTGGAGTATAAACTGGTTTATTGCAGAAGTTTTGGTAACTTCACCTCTTCCCTCCAGATTCGTTGTACTAGGGTATCTGTTCAAAGTTTTCTCTATTTGCTTTCAGAACATCAGAGTGGAGAATTCCAGATGGGTGTCAGAAAATTTAAGATCACACTTGGGACAGGCAGCAGTTCTTGATGCCTTCCTGTTGTTGCCATAGGAGGCAAAAAGGATGACACTGGTGTCTAGTGACAGGTAAAGCAACCCCCAGCAACACCAGCAAAGAGGGAATATATTCCACAGTTCAGTTCTCTGCTTCCTCCTGCACTGATAAAAACACCTTAACAGAACAACAGGCTCTAATCCAGGCTTTCTAGGGAGAATAGAGGAGATAAGAACTTAGAGAGAAGGAAGGGAGGAGTAGGTAAATCTTGAGTTGGTCTGGTTTCCAGCCTCAACTGTATGTTTCAGGTGAAAACATGTGACCTGCTTTTCAAATTTACCTCTCTCAGGGAGCTGAGGGATGATCTCAGATTAATGGCATTTTTTAGTTTGTATGATTTCAGAAAACCAAGTTTAAGTGATGTTGAGAAGAAAAAAAATTGATAGATCTCCACAGATTTTAAATAATCACCATTGGCCCTTCCATGCTCGTGCTTTTTAAAAATTAAATTCAAGCTGGTTATTATAGGTTTATTCCAGCTGAAGAATATGGCTCAGACTTTGGACGTGAAGACTGACACACAGTTGGAAGAGTCCGCATGCTTCAAGAAAGCATTTCTGATTTCTGACACACAGTACCATGCAGAAGCCAAAATGTGGTTTTCTATTTTAATTACATGACCAGTACTCATGAATGGGAGCCTGAACTCCATCTCCACTGACCTTGAAAACGCCCTGGGGGTTTATGATGAAATGAAGCGTATGTTTTCTGATGATTACTGGAAAGTGGGGAAACACAAAAACCAGTTGTTCTAATTTTAATTTTTTTCAGGGAACAATGTGATGCACCATCAGAGCTCCCACATTATTGTAGGAGAATTTGGTAGTTTTCCACTTCAGTTCCTGTAACATACATGGGATTTGGCAGTTATATGCAAATAGTCAGATCAGGATTTCATATATGACAGCCTCATCCCTGAATAACTGGATGCCGTTAAACCATGTGAACAGTCATTCTGGCTCTTGCTGATAAATCAGATCATCCTAATAGATGAATTATTTTAGTGAATGAAATCTATGTCTAGGCCTCAGTCACATTAATGACTCTGTAGCGCTGTAGACATACACAAATTGGCTTTTAATTGATAGCTTGATTATGGGTCTGGCCACAGTGACACAGCTCAGCTGCTGTCCAGATTCTGTTGAGCAGTAATGCCTCAATGCCCAGCTTCAGACCTGAATGAAATCACTACTTATATGTACATATAGCAGTCCTAAGGAGTCTTTGGAGGGCACTTGTTACACCCACGCTGAATGCATAGAGTGGGAGTGGAGTGTGGATCAGCTGTTCTCTGAAGGTCACCATGACAGCTGGAACCCAGCTGCAAGGGCTGGGTGAGCATCTTGGATGTATCAGCAAACTAAAAATTCTCACCTCGAGATAGGCTGGAAAAATGGTGGCCAAGGACAAGCATGCAAAGAGAAATACGTCTCCATGAAAGTGCTCAGTGGAAACTAATTTGTCTTTCACCCCAAATATTAGGTGATAGCAAGGTAGGTAGATAAAGTGGGTTTGATGTGGTTTCCTACAATTAGTATTCCTTTTGTTCCCCTTTGCTCTCAGTTTTCTATTGTCTTTCTCTTTTTTCCTCTCTCTCTCACAAACTGTCTTCATATCCATGTCTTACTATTTTTCACACTTCTTTTCCCTAAGGCTTTCACAGTGCAGATTTATAACCCCTTTCATTTCCCAGGATACTGCTTACACAGGGTGAAAATCAGCCTTTTCCTGCCAGGTTATGTGGCCACCCTCCCTGACACTCCCGAATGTCTCCAGACTGCTATTCCCTTGTGGACTAAAGTAGATTGGGATTTATTAAATCCTTAGCCCCCTGTTTGAATGATATATGGCCTCAAGCAGTAGGCAGTAAGGTGAATGCACACTGTTTCTTTGTAAAGGCACTGAAAACCACTACAGAGTGCACTGCCCCAGGCATTCCTAAACTATCTTGTCCTGTGTCAGCAAGATGCCTTAAAGAACTCTCTATAGAGCTTTCATTGCTCCATTCTCCCTCTGCTCCCACCCTGTGCATTTCAATACAGTATGGAAAGGATTTCATCCTTAATTGAAATTCCTTTCATCAGCCTAGATATAGCCTGAACAAAGATACTGACATGAAAAAGCAGTCAAGAACATATCTTTAAAATGTCAATTTGCCAGTGACAGGCATAAAATGCAGTCACTGCAAATCAAGACTCTAAACCCTCATTGTACATTATCACATAGCTGCCACTTCACCCTCCCCCCACTATCCCCCCCGTAAGTTTTGATGTTTGTACATCTTTGTTTTCCTTTCTACATTCTTCTCATACTGTATTCACAGCAAATCTGAAGATAGCTGAGTCTTGACTAAAACCCTGCAGACCTAGAAGAAAGCTGTTTTAAACCCTGAAGAGTGTCATTTGTCTTAGACTCATATCTCTGAAGAAATTGATCATTCAAGCTCCATAAGTTTTCTATTTTTACTTTTTTTTATTCATTCTGGTAAAGTAATTGATACAGTTTTGTCCATATAGACCTGTAAATTTAATGCTACATGGGTTTATGTGGCAGAAAATTGCTACAGTCTTGCTCAGCTGCAGAAAGAGAAATAAGTAATCAAGTTCTTTCCGCTGGCACAATGTAGGGAAGGATACACCCAATAGAAAAAACATAAGTATGGGCCATCTATTGAAGGCTGTATTTAGCTTGCTTACCCTGGGTGATTAATTTAGGTGTTATATCTTCAAGTTTTGACTATACAGAGACCTGAGCCTGGAGAAAAGGAGGCTCAGAAGAGACCTTATCTTTTTCTACAGCTATCTGACAGGAGGTTGTAGCCAGGTGGGGGTTGGCCTCTTCTCCCAACTAACAAGTGATAGAACAAGAGGAAATGGCCTCAAATTGCACCAAGAGAGGTTCAGATTGGATATTAGAAAAAATTTATTCAGTGGAAGGATTGTCAAGCACTACAACAGACTGCCCAGAGAAGTCGTTCAGTCACCATCCCTGCAGGTATTTAGAAGATTGTGTAGACGTGACATTAAGGGACATGTTTTAGAGATGGGCTTGGCAGTCCTGGGTTAATGGTTGGACTCTGTGATCTTAAAGGTCTTTTCCAACCTAAATGACTCTCTGGTTCTATGATCTTATCACTGGTACCAGAGTGATATATGTCTCCGATAAGTTCTTGATGCCACCCTCTGTTGCCCATGTGTTCTTTCCCAGACACACCACTTCCCACTACATTTGGTTCTCTTGTGTTTGGGAGGGTCTTCTTCCATCCCCAAAGCAAAATAATTCTTCTATTTCAAATCCTTCTTTCAAACACACCTTTGTCCAGAAACTGCAAGGAACTTGACAGTGACATGGCTGATGAGAACATAGCCAAGTATGCTCATTAATAGTGCTTCGTTATTTGCCCTGCCCCTGAGTTTGAGATTCCAGTGCGATCTCTTGCCTTTTGTTTCAGCTGACAGACATTGTCTGTCAGTGCTGCTACTGCTTTAACATATCCTAGAACAGGCCTGGGATATACTGTAATTGTAAGTTACTAACTTATGTGAGCAGTAAGAAATAATACTTGGAATCTTCATGTACCGTTTGTCCAGGAAATAAGCAAAAATGCTTTGAGGAACTTCCTGGTCTGAGTCTGGTGTTTGTAACCAGTCCTGAAGCAGACGATAGTTGCAGGTGTGCAGGTATGGGATGGGGGCTGTTTATCCAGCTGTAACAGTCACACACTGGGCCAGCAGCAGGAAGTCAGGCATGGTTAATGTTTAAGATACATAATCACAGAGCTTCTGCCAGGTGTCTTCTTTGGCTTCAGTCTCACTGTCTTCTGGCCTATTCTTTTGTCTATCCGGTGTTCAGGAAAAGGAAGTGGGGTGTGAAGTGCTCTGCCCTTGCAGCAGGCATGGTGAGGCCACAGGACATGGAAATAATCAAGACATAACCAATTACCGTGTGTTCTGTTTATTGTATTTGCCTTTTTGACAGCTATTTGAAGATCTTCCCTGCTCACCTGAGGCATCTATAAAGGTCCATCAAAATTACTTAAACCTTCATAGTAAAAACTTCATAGGTAACATTTTCCCGTGGGATGCTTCCCTTCTCTAAGTGGGCTTGACAATTTATTATTAAGTTCTTGCATATTCTTCCCTCACAGGCCATATATTAACATTTAGTGAAGAAGCAGGGTATTTCACAGTCTTAGTGTCATGTTACCTATAAGGCACAGCAGTAGGGACATCTTTATTTACATATGATTAAAAAGATGATTTCTGTGGTAACAGAACAAGCAGAAAAACTTGTTTTTCTTGAGCATTTTCACAGTATTTGGTCAAGTGAAGACTATGTAGATGCCCACTGGCTGCAAAATGAAAAGAAACAAGAGCAGAGGGAAGTATGGAGTTGGAGTAAAGAGATTTGAGATGAGAAGGACTGCTGGACTGAGGCAGTAGCATCAGGGGAACCACCATGAGTGCTAATTCTAAGTTCTGTTTGCTTTGCTTTCTTGAGCTACAAACTCATGGTGACTGTTTTCATCTTGCTATGAAGGCAGGAGTATTCAGGAACTCCTTTTTCTTACTTCATCCTTCTCATCCGGCACAGTATCCATTTCTGTCACTCCCTCTTGCTCCTTTCTTCATTTTGTTCTCCAAGACTTTAGCAAATGTTATCTTTCATGAGGAGGCTCCCACTGTGCAGAAAGTATTTTACTGTACAAGTAGTGGACTGAGATTAATGTAAACCACAGAGAGTGTATGATGTGAACAATGAACTCTAATAACTAATGAGAACTAATGAGGTTTGCACAGCCCCATTGACTCAAGGAGCAAATTCATAACACTTCCCCTTTGATTCAAAGAGGACACTTTAATCTCACTACTGCAAGCATAACCTAAGGAAGGGCCAGGATGGAGTATGGGAAATATTGTCCTTTTAATTGTCTATTCTTTGGAGTAGCAATCTACTTATAACAACTTCTGCTGTCTGGCTCTGGGCGACTCACCCAGCCTTTGAAAGTGTTCTGAGAAACGTTAGTTTCAGTTGGTGCTAATGCCCAGATTCCAGCTCTTATCTTGGTTTCAGTGTGTGTGCAGTGAGAGGAACGCATAGCGGCAGCACTAGACAGGCTCTTCACAGCTCTCCTCAGCCAAATCACTTCTCAGGGTATATTCAGGGTTTTCTCAGGGTTGTATCAGCCTTCCCACAGATTATCAATTGTGTCTCCTGTAACAGCTGAGGTGGAGCTTGAGGGCATTTGTCATCCCCCAGGAATTTCACAAGGTCCCTCATTTATCTGTTCTGTGTTTTCTTTATCCAGATTTTCCCTCCACAGTCTGTGGAAGAGGAGTCCCTTTCATCATTTCATGACCTGTACACGGATGCCTTGGTTGTCTCTGCCACCCAAAGGAACCCAGCATCAGTAGGTGGGACATGTTTCATTACCCTGCCCGACCTCTGGACCCTGTCACCCTCCCAGTGGGACATGCCTGGGACATGTGCAATTAACTGAGTATTCTCTGTCCTCTAGAGGAACAGTGTGTCCATGCCAGAGGCCACAAGTTCAAGCTGGATGGAGAGACACATTTCTCCCTTTCATTTTCTCCCTTAAGTCAGCATAGACACAATTATTGCTGGCTGATTTTAGCATTTCTAAAATTCCCATTGTTAGTAAAACTAAAGACTTATGTGGATGGGGGCTGAGCTCATTTTTCACGTTCCAAAGACAAAGGCATGTCACATACGACCAACTTTGTGCACAGAGGTTTTGAACTGAGTTTTCTGAGAGCTGGCAAGTTTTACCCAACAAACACGAAAGGGAAGGGCATCTCAGGTTTGTAAACAATGAAATGACCCCTGTTCTGGAAACTTTGTTCCTCATAGGTAGCAAGTAGTGTAATGGACAAGGATTAGGAGAACACCACCAAGGGGTGAACATGCTCCCCATGTCTCAAGTCAGGGCACTGGCTGGATGTTCAAGAATTGCAGGGTAAATGCAGTTGCACAGGTGTACTTTTCCTTTTATTTTCACTTGGGCTATGTGACTTTTTCAGCAAGCACACAGTGCTGGTTAATTAAAGGGTACAGTTATAACCTGTGTTATCAACAGAATGTTACACACAGACGTGTCATCATTTGGCCACAATCTCTGCGCTCTCCTCTCAGGGGTCGAAGAACGCATTAGAGATGCAGTAGCACTGATCCATGGGGTCTGCCATATGCTCTATGCAATTTGCTAATTTATCCAATGAATTATTTGGGATACGGGTCATTACCCGGACTTTCTAAGGAAATGAGGCTTCCGCAATTGCACCATTTAAAGTTTTCCGTGGTATCTCTTGAAACTGCCTGCAAGTTTCACGCAAATTACAGATCCTCCAGAGCTTTTGGACACGCAGCTCGCTGGGCAGCCGGGGAGCGGAGAGCTGGGCACTGCGGAGGAGCAGCTCCATTGGTATTGCACAACCTGGGCAGTTGGAGGAGCGATGCTCAGGGCCATGGGGAGCCCCTCGCCCAGCCCGCCGTGCCCCGCTCCGGGGGCTGGCGCTGCCTCAGGTGTGAGCGCTCAGGGTGACCGGAGCCGGGGCCCGCAGGCTGCGGGGCCGCCCCTCAGAGAAAGGGCGCGAAATGGCCCCTGCGCGCGCCCGCCCCTCGCCCCCGGCCCCGCCGCGCACGCGCGAGGGTGGGCGGCCGGCG